>CAUYUJ010016727.1:416781-422749 GCA_963575745.1 Prorocentrum cordatum | reverse complement strand
GGAGGGAGTGGGAGGAGGGGGAGGAGGAGGAGGGAGGAGGAGGACGAGGAGGAGGAGGAGGGGGAGGAGGAGGAGGAGGAGGAGGAGGAGGAGGAGGAGGAGGAGGAGGAGGAGGAGGAGGAGGAGGAGGAGGAGGGGAGGGGTAGCGAATCGGCTCACGCAGCTGATCTCCCAGCGGCGCCTCCTTGTCGTGGAGAGGCGCTGGGTGTGTCGAGGAGGGCGCCCAGCCCGCGGGGGAGGCCGAGACCAGCTGCACATGCAGCAGCAGACTGCTGAGGGCCAAAGATAGGGGGGGGGACTTAGGTGGCCACAGGTGAACCCTACCCCCGCTCCCCACGACTCCTAGAGGGGGTGGGGGTTCACTCCGCTCGAAAGCGCCGGAATGAAGTGACCCCCCTCAGAAATCGTGGGAGGTAAGGGTTGGGTGGGAAGCATTGGCCTGGAATCGGCGTTACATCGCCGATAGATCGGCAGTAGGCCCCCGATAGCACATCCGCACCATCCTGGGCGAGGTGGGGCTATCAGACCCCCTAAAGGCGATCAATGGGCGATTGGGGGTGCTTGCATCCCCGCCTATGCCTCACATCCACCCCGATCTTTGCCCCTGAATTGCGTACAGGCGCCGAAGCGAGACCACCGTTCCAAATCGGGGATACGGACCGCGCTGGAGCCGGAGCATCATTCGGAGAAGCGCGGGTGGCCAGAATCAGAGCGCGAGCCAACGAGTGTTGTTCGTTTTCATGTTCCCTTCAATTTCCCTGGTTTTGTCTTCGTTCCCAAGGCCAACACACCGTTCAGCTCGCGCCCTGACCCAGAGCGCAAGTGTCACGCTCACTTCGCGTGGGCCGGACTCGGTGCCACCGAGGTGGCGGTTCGGTGAGGCTGGTTGTCTACGCCAGGGGGGGTGTAGCACCCATGGCCTCCTAAATGGGGTGCGAGCACATTGGGTCGGAAGATCGCGCCGCATCGCCCATGCATCACCGATACATCGACGATGCATCGACGACGTCGGCGATGCATCGGCGACGTCGGCGTAGAGGAAATCGGCCTCCGCATCGAGCCGAATCGTCGATGCATCGGCGATGCGGCACGATGCTCCGGCCCCACCTGCTTGGACCCCACCTGGGAGGCCTTGTCCCGATCACCACCACCCCTTCCGTCCGACCTGGGCCTCGAGCCGCATCGCGAGGGAGCTCCGGCGGCGCGGCACGATACCCTCTGCTTCCGGCCCGGTGCTTCGGGCAAGAAGCCCCATTGGGGGCTGCTAGCGGCGCCCTCGTCGCGATGCGGCATGGGTGCCCCCTCGAGTCCGAAAGATCCAACACATTGACAAAAATCAAGGCGACGATTCTTCACCGTTTCGGCCTCCTAGAGCGTTCTTTGGTTCACTCTTGAAACGCCTGGAGCGTGTTCTACTTCGGGCTCTTGACAGGCTACAGACGCTTAAGCAACGGCGATGTTCTCGTAGCGTTTTGGAAACTGTTGTTCAAGCACTTTGAGGCCCGTCGCTGAGCATCATGCTCTTTGTTCGTGTTTTCTCTTTTCTTGCCGAGGGCCGTGAGTAAAAACTGCTCCAGATGACAGGCCGGTCCCGGAGAAGGTGCCGAGACTTCCGGGGGCCCCGCATGGAACAAGTCAAGACTTCGGGTGTCTGGGCTTCTGCACCCGGCGCGCCCCTGTGGCAGGCCCCCAAAGCGGCAAGCTTTTCGAGGAGCAGGCTGGGGTCCACTTCCGGCGCCCCGGCGCACACTCCAGGCGGGGGCCTTTCGCCATGCTCGCCTCCTAGGGGCCCCCGCGGGGCCACTTCTTCAGGCTCCCCGCGCGCCCAGCCACGCGCGTGAACGCAGGGGGGATGAGGGAGGCGCGGGAGCGGGAGGAGGCAGGAGGAGGGGTGCGGAGGGAGCAGGGAGAGCGGGGGAGCATCTCCTCCTCACCCCCCATGGCTCCCTCCCTCCATGCTCCTCCTCCTCCTCCTCCTCCTCCTCCTCCTCCTCCTCTTCCTCTTCCTCCTCCTCCTCCTCCTCTTCCTGCCTCATCCTAGCTCATCCTAGCTCTTGCGTTCTCCAGGGGAGGCCGCAAGGCCTTGCGGGCGACTTGTCGTCCGCCCGCATGGCGACGGTGTGGTGCCTGGGGGGCGGGCAACTGCCCATGCGCCCCGGGTGTAGAGCCTTTCTCTTTTGTGGCCTCTCCGTCTCTCTCTCTCTCTCTATATGTTGCTCTCTCTCTATATAGATTCCTCTCTATCTGTTGCTCTCCCACTCTCCCGCACGGCCCATGAAGTAAGTCATCCGTCTAAGATAGCCTCCATCTCGAGACTACACAACAAACACTTCACCATGCACGCGTCCCCAATCCTTTCTCGTTGTAAGCAACTCCGCCTCGTCGCGCCCCCGCGGACCGCAAATCCGTCTTGTCGCACCCCCAGGCGAGCTGGTAGGGCGGGCCGAGCGATCCCCCCGAGACTTCCTCATGATTTATGACCTTGAAAAGTGGAATGCGCAACAGATTTGCTGATGGAGGAGGGGTGAGCCACAGCGCTGCGCACATTCGTCGCAAAGTTTGTAGCCATCTCACAGATGCAAGGTGGCTCCTTGTCAAAATGCCGCTGTCGCTCCCGCGCCGCGCAAAGTCCTTGCCAAATGTTGCACAAGCTCCACGGGAGGAGCACCTGTGGTGTACAAGCTTTGGCGTTCGCCCCCCCGCCACGCCCATTCGGCTTCACACTCTGCAGCCGGTTCGCGGATGGTGGGCAGTGCCTTTTCACGTCGGGTCCTCCCCCCGCGCCGCGCGCATTCGTGTGAGAATTTGGAGCACTTTCACGGGTGGAGGGCGGCTCCTTTTCCAGAACGTGGCTCAGGCCATATCTCCGCGAACGTTCGGCGCACCAGCTTGCAGACGCTTCACGGACGGAGGGGGCGGGAGGGGCACAAAAAGGCTTCAGCCTTGCGCACGATGCACATCCGTCTTCTTTAACGTCTGCGACATTGTCATGGGTGAAAGGGGGGCGTTTTCAAAATGGTGCCCTCACTCTAGCGCGGCGTGCATTCTGCCTAAAACATACCACTAGCTTCGCGGATGTAGGGCGCTTGAATTTCAAAATGGACCTCTCGCCCTTGCGCCGCGCGCATTCGTTGCTCCATGCAACGTTCCGTAATATAACTATTTCTCGATATGGAAATCTCGGCTGGGACCTCGCTGAGTTCCAGGACCCCGAGCTTCATCGCACGTAGCTCTGTACAGATCCCCGGCCCTTCTTTTTCCAAATGGAGGACTTGTCGCTGGGGAGTTCCTCGAAGTTCAACGGTTACACAAATGGGAGAGCAATCCCTCTTCGAAAGGGGAAGGTCGCTTGACACCTGGTTGAACTGTATGGTCACTGTTTGTCCCTGCCTACGGGGCAAAAGATCCTGAGCAGTTTTTGCGTCTTTCCCAAAATGGGAACCATTGAAAACATGGCCTCCCAAGGACTTTCAAGGTGGGGCGCTTCTTGTAGTAAAAAATCGTAGGAGCTTTTAAGGCAAAGACTTGGGCAAACATGTCTTTACATCAATGGTTCACGGGCCGCTGCGGACAGGACGATTAGGAGTAGGGAAAATCGCGCTCGCGTGGGCCTGAACAAACCCGAAGGGAGCTCATGTCACGATCACAAGACACAACGTCTTCATGGTAGCCCTAGGAAGGCCCCATCGGTCTGGCGACGTGCCCTGCGGAACTAGCCAAACGCAGCGACTTCCACGAAACGCGGGCTCTTGGGAATAACGCACAACCAGATGGTCTCTTACAGGGTTTCCGCTACCCTTGTTCAAGCTTGGCGCGGCCCGACGCATAAAACAGCTGCAGGAGGCACAACACATGCAACACAGCCGGGCCCGGCGCGCATGTGTTTCCAGCCTCCGCGTGCTGCTGCTGCTGCTTCTTCTCTTGTTCTTCCCTCCCCTGCCGCTTTCCGCTCCTTTCCCTAGCCGCGGGGCGACCTGTTTTTCGTGCTTGGTAAAAACTGAGTCCAGCCTCTCCGCGCTCTGGTCCTCATCCTCCTCTTCGCTCTTCAGTGCCTCCCTGCCGCTTGTTATCCCTCGTCCCTGCTGCCTCTGGCCCCATCGATGGACAGACAACAACGGAAAACAGCATTGCACCCCGGCGGCAGCAGGCCCGAAACACCACCGGTACACGGCAGAGAGACCATGGCACTGTACTGCAAGTGCGAGAGGCCACACAGTAGGGGCTCGAGCACAAGAGACTGTGCACAAGAAATCCCACTCTGGAACACCAGGACGTCCATTGAGTCCTGGTGTGGGAGCGCCACGCGTTCTACAGCAAAACCATCTAAACCGAAGAAGCCCAGGACATCCTGAAGGCAAACAGAGGTATTTGCTGGCATGGCTGTCCACCTGTACGGGAGAGCAAATTGCAGACCGTGGCCATACGGGAGACCACACTTGGGAATGCTTGACAGGCGCGAGAAGGTCGCCCCACGGCTGGGGAGAGACGAGGAAAACAGCACGGGGAGCCCGCACGGGAGACCGCACGGGGAGACGATGCGAGAGACCAGACAGTCAACCCGTATCAGAAGGGTGCGCTGCAACGGTGCCAGGGCTTTGGAGGGCAACGTCGACACTTTGCAGGCGGGGCGCGGCCAGCGAAACCAGCCAAGGATGGGCCGAAGGGGAAGGCTGCAGGGGTAACAGTCAAAATCTGCTCATCCATCCTGGGCGGGTTGAGATCGAGAGACCATGCTGGAGACCATGCCCGCCTAGTACGGGGGACCGCCAGCGGTCTGGACCCCTTCCTGGGGCCAGTTTCTTCATCCCGAGTCGTTGTTGGACGGTCCTGGGGCCTGGCGAAGGCCCCCCCAGGTTGAAGATAACAACAAAATCTCCTGTCGTGATTCTTGTCACGACTCGAAGGGGTCTGGCAAAAACGCGCGCACGGTTCCGCTGGATCTCGAAACAGGAGGCTTGGATACACCTTTGGAGTGGGGTCTGGCTCGGCGTGCCTTGGCGACTGAGGGGGTGGGAGGGGGGCATTTCGGGCTGCGGGGCTGTCCTTAGGTTTAGGTCGGGCATGTCCCCCTACAGGCGGATTTTCGAAGGGCGCTGAAACATTTGGCAACCAACAATCAAAAACAACTAGAACAATGAAACACATTCAAGCTAATAGTCATACATATACAAACTAATCAATCAAATGAAACATCGGAACATTCAAAAAAGCCAAACATATATCGGAAACTAATCGAAACATCGTCCCCATAATATGTGTTGACTATTTCTGAACATTCCGCCTGTAGGTGGACGTGCCCGACCTAACCTCAGGCGAGGGGGCCTCGGCCTGGCTGCGCCCTACACCCAGACAGGAGACCGGATCCTGCAGTGCAGCACACAAAAACTGCACTGGACGACCAAATAGGACATTGCAGGAAAAGTGTGTCGTTTCCCCGACTTGCCAATGTCCTGGTTAGTCTGTGTCCTGGCCTCTGGGGGCCCGAGGACTCCTATAGGAGCTTCTCGTCGGGACCGGGCATGGGAACCAGGCATCCGGCGCCGCGACTCTTTCGCGGCGTGGCTCCCCGGAGCTCTGGACCCCCTTCCCCGGAACTGGCCTTCTCGTTCCGAGCCGTGTCTCACGGCCCCAGCGCCCAGCAGAGGGCCAGGATGCCAAAAGCTCGCCAAGAAGGGTTAGCAGTAAACGGGCCCCTAATCCTGTGGGAGGGGACCTAAATTAGGAGGGCCTCAATAAAAAGGGATAGGGGTCTTTTCTGCAGACGTATCACACCAAACCGCCCAGATCTATTATCCGTGATGCAAAGACGGGGACCTAAGTGAGGCCGCGTCTTCACTGTGCTATTCGTGTCAGGGGGGTCTCTCGTTCTCGATGAAATTACCCCCGCGGTTGTCGCGACGCGATCGGGGCGATCGGGGCACCCCCGACACCCCGCGCCGCCCTCGGCGAGGCGCAGCTGCTGGAAGGG
>CAUYUJ010016727.1:329281-411781 GCA_963575745.1 Prorocentrum cordatum | reverse complement strand
CCCAAGAGCCTGCCTGTAAGGGCCCCCGGATGCCGAAAATGTTGAAAAAACCTCCCGTCATGATTTCTTCATGGCTCGAGGGGGTCTGGGCCTGCCTCGCCGCCGACGGACAAAAACTCTTGCGCTTCAAAGGCGGCGCAGCGAGGCAGCTGCGGGGTGCACTCTTTCGGACGCACTGCTTGCCCCGGGGGGGGGGGGCAGGCGCGGCACACCCCGAGACAGCAGCAGGGAGCGCGCACCGACCCGACGTGTGCCACAAAAACCAAGCCAGGGCAATGGACAAAGAAGCGGGCGCAGGGCTTATACAGTGGACGTCTTACAGAAGGTCGCCATTGTTAACGAACGCGGAGGCCCGAACCAGCAAAGTTCTGCAAATGTTGCAAAGAAGAGGCGAGACCCTGGACTACAAGGCTTGTGCCCATCACGACTTCAGGAACATCCCCAGACCCTGAACAGCGCCCGCCAATCCTTGAAATATAGGGAATGTCCCAGGGCCACGCCTGCAAGTAGATATTCCCTATTCTCTTGCACAGTTGTGTTCTAGAGCTCGGACCTCTTTCTTTTCGTGGTTCGTGGTCCGTCGTCGTCCCCCTGGCTTTGGCCCCCCATCCTCGTCGGCGTCCCCCTGCCCCCCATCCCCTGGCCCCGGACCCCTGGCTCCTGGTCCGAACCCCAGTCCTCCTGCCCTGGCCCTGAACCCAGCCTCCCTCCTTGGCTCTGGCGCCCCCTGGCCCTGGACTCAGTCCCCTTCGCCCCGGACCCTTTCTTATCGTGGTTCGTGGCTCGTCGTCGTCCCCCTGGCTCTGGCCCGCTTCCCCTGGCCCCCTCGCCCCCGTCTTCCTGCCCTGGCCCTGAACCCAGCCTCCCTGCCTGGCTCTGGCGCCCCCTGGCCCTGGCCCCAGCGCCCCTCGCCCGGGCCCTTTTATTTTCGTGGTTCGTGGTTCGTCGTTTTCCCCCTGGCTCTGGCCCGCTTCCCCTCGCCCCCTCGCCCCCGTCCCCCTGGCTGTGGCCCGCCCCCCCTCGCCCCCTTCCCCCAACCCAGACCTCTGGCCTCTGGTCCGAGCCCCAGCCCTCTGGCCCTGGCTGACCTCAGCATGTTTCCTGGCCTTGGCCCCACTCGCCCCGACCATGGCCTTCGCCCCAGCCCTCCTCGCCCCGGACCCTGGACCCTTTATTTTCGTGGTTCCTGGTTCGTCGTCGTCCCCCTGGCTCTGGCCTCCCATTCCCTGGCCCTCTCGCCCCCCACATGCCCCTTCTCCTCCTCTTTCTCCTCGAATGTGCAAGAGCCAGGGGACGCGTGCCACTTCTTTGATGACTCCAACGTGCCTGTAGCGGACGACGAACGGCAGGACCTACGTGCCACCGTGGGGGCGCGAATCAATGTGCGAAAAGGGGGGGGGGCGGAGACGAAGAAGTGCCCTCTTCGGGCCCTCAAGGCTAGAGGCCAGAAGACAGGACAAAAAACGAAGCCAGAGGGCAGGGCAAAAAAGTGGGCGTGAGGTTTACCTGTAGCGGACGACGAAAGGTAGAACATACGCGTCATCGTGGGAGCCAATACGTTGGGGGCGGAGACGAAAAAATACCCTCGTCGGGGCCTCAAGACTCGAGGCCAGAGGACTAGACATAAAAACGAAGCCAGAGGCCAGGACAAACAAGCGGGCGCAGGGCTTGTCTGCAGCGGAGGGCGAACGGTAGGACCTACGCACCAGCGCGGAGGCCTGAATTTTTGCGCGGTAGATGGAGGGGGGGAGAAAGGTGCCTTTCTCGGGCCCTGAAGGCCCTCCCTTGGGCCCTGAAGGCCCTCTTTAGGGGCCCTCAGAGGCCCCCTTTTCGGCAGCCCTCGCTGCCCCCCCTCCTATCGCCCCTATTACGCGACTTCCAGCACCGTGGGGGTATAACCTGTCCGCCCAGCCATGGACAGGCGTCCCCGCTGGCGGAGCTGTTCATGTCATGTTGCTCCTCGCCCGCGAGCACCTGCCCTGCCCAGAAACCTCAGACCCCGGGCTCGGAAGACGGTGACGACGAAGACCGCTTTCAGCCGACGGCGCCGACGACGAACGCCGCTGCCACCCGGCGGCGGCGACCAAAGCGACGACGACGGCGTCGACGCTGACGCTGGCGACGGCGACACAGACATCGCCGCCACCGACGGCGGCGGCGACGGCGCCGACGACCGTGGCGGCGAAGAAGGCGCCAGCGACAGCGGCGGCAGAGGCGACCGACGACGGCCGACGGGCGGCGAGCTTCCGAGCCACCGCCGCCGCCAGCCGACCCAGGCGTCTGGCGGCCCGACGGGAGAAACCAACGAGACTGCTCTCTGCTTAGGTCGGGCCTGTCCTCCTACGGGCGGGATTCTGGACAACACCTAGAAGATTGCCAAACAGTTTGTCTTTGTTTAAAAATAAAACACAAAAGAAACTCAGACATAATCATACAGTCTTCCCCATGCTATGTTTTCACTATTCTTGAACACTCCTCTTGTAGAGGGACATGCCCTCCTTGCCGAGACACCTCGAGGTCCTGGCCTGCCGTGACGGGCCCCCGTGGGCCCCGCCCGCTGGCTTGGACATGGACGCGGAGCGGCCGGTTGTCCGCCGCGATCATGAGGGTCTTGACCCTTGCAGTAATCAAGCAGCCTCCCTCGGAAGCCCCGACCACCTGCCCCGCAGGGCGGGCTCCTCCGCGGGAGACGGATTTTTTGACGGCCGCGAAGCCGGAAGGCGGCCCCCAGATGCCGAAAACTGATAAACAGAACGTGGGCGTGTTCTTATTCGGCGTTTCGACATTGGGAGTAAGGGGGCGGGCGGGTCTGGCTCCAGACAACTGCTTAGCGCGACTGTTTGAAACCGTGCGTCCTGTGGTAGAGACTCCACCTACTTGAAACAGGTGCCCAAAACAGCCAAGATCTACTCCATAGAGGGGCGGGTGGGGAGGTGGGTGCGAGGGTCCGCGCCGATCGGCAAAGCAACGCATTCAAAACTGACATCGATCCGTCCTGACTTGTGTTTAAGGCGCCGAGGCCTGGGTCTTTCGCGATGAGTTAGGCCTCCGGGGGCGCGGGGTGGCTCTCAGCGCGGGACTTCGCCACGTCCATGCTCCGTATGGGCGACTTGCCAACGTTTCCAGCGCGGAGCTTCTCCTTCCAGGCGCCGCCGGGGCGCTCGGGTGACAGCTCCTCCTCCGGGGCGGCAGGCGGGAGAGATCTTCCTCCCTTTTGTCGTCGTCGTCCTCCTCCTCCTCTTCCTCCAGTTCCTTTACCTTCTTCCTTTTCATAGCTCGCCCTCGCCTGACCACCCAACGTGTCGGTGTCGGTAGGGCTGGCCGGGCCTTTCGACTCTGACTTCCTCTCCGCACATGGCCCCGAGGTCTGACAGACCAGTTACGCGAGTAGAGTTCAACATGTGGCACTCGCGTCAGCGCAGCCCATCTGAGAACAGTATACGGATGGAATGCACGTCATGTTCAAAATGTGGAGCTCGACTTAGTGCCGAACGCACACGTGTTACAGTCTTCTCACAGTTGCAAGGATGGAAAGGGGGGTCCTTCTGCAAGATGTGGTTATGGCCCTGGTACCTTGCAAGTTCTCATTCCTACGGTTGCCACGGATTCAGAGCGGCTCTTTCCAAAGTAGCGCTATCGCAACAGCGCGGCGCATAATCGTCTCAAAAGCTTCCAACAGTAGCACGGAGGGAACACATATATTTTGGTTTACTGGTTAAGGCTCTCTCCTTGTCGTTCGCACGCTCGTCGTAAGCGTTTCCAATGGTTCACCTGGCGACACGCATGTCGATCCCAAACTTTGGCCTTCCCCTGAGCGCCGCGAGCATTCGTGTCACAAACATCCGGCAGCTGCACGGATTCAGAAAGGCTCCTTCTCGATCTGCGCCCCTCTCCGCAGCGCGACGCACGTGCGTCTTGAACCTGTCCAAAAATTACGCGGATTCAGGGCGAGTCCTTGAAAGGATCCCAGGAACACACAAATCAATAGACACAAATCCCAGGATCCCCAAATGTTCTCATAACTCCTGGCTTTCATCTTCCCTCCCCCACTGTCCATACTGTGTCTGTGCGATGTTTCCCCTCCTGATCCTTCCGGAATGAACATGCTATTTGAACTGTCCTCGACCCTAACACCAGAGGCCTCCTAGATGGGGTCCGAGTAGATGTGGTCGGAGGATCGCGCCGCATCGCCAATGCATCGGCGATGCATCGCCGACGTCGGCGACGCATCATCGACGTCGGCGTGGAGAAAATCGGGCTCCCCATCGAGCCGCATCGCCGATGCATCGGGGATGCGGCGCGATCCTCCGACCCCATCGACTCCGACACCATCTAGGAGGCCAAGAAACACTGCGCAGCAGCGGCACTCGTGGCGCATTGCTCCTCTTCACATCGGGTCCCTCGCGTTGGACCTATTCGGTGTTCATGGCCAGGCATTCCGACTTGGAAAAGCGTTGGACGCATTGAGGTCGGCCCTCTCGTTCCACGCGGGGCTCTCCCGGGACACCGCGTGGACTTCCACGGTGCTGCCTGGTCGCCGTGCGTGCAGCCATAAGCAGGGATGGCAGCTCCCGATCCCGACGGGGGCTCACGCAAGACCTGCAGGACCATGCGGCGCCTGTCTTCCAGCGGGGGCACTTCCCGCAGCGAGGAGGGGCGACTCTTGCAAGGGCTTCTGGGGACGGGCAGGCGCAGCGTAGCATTGTTGATGCATCGTGGGCTTCTCCTGGGCCCTCCTCCTCCTCGTCATCCGTTTCCCTGTCGTTCCCGAACCCACACACGTTGCAGATACGGCCAGTTTGCTGGATGCGTTCCAACTGCGGAGGCCCACCATCCCGATCTGCGGCCCGATGCCTCCAGCATTCATCCGACGACCGTCTTGTGCCTGACGATGTCCTAGGTCCTTACCTTCGAAGCCTATGACAGAAGTTTTTACGACCTCCCTCCTCCGCTCTATGTGCGCCGACACCACCGCAGTGCGACTCAGACCTCTCACAGTGCACGAACTTCTTTGTCGGAGTCTGCCTGGGCTGAAAACCTGGCTGAAAACGCAATACCACTCACGATTGCCAAACCGCTCCTCCCTGTCCGACTGCTCCTCTTTCCTCGAATCCTCCGCATCTGTGTCCAATCCACCTTGCCGTCGCTCGGACCTCGTTTTCGCGAGCTCTGCCCCGACCCCCGCCCCCGCGGGGGTAGGTAGCAGGTGGCAATGGAATTCTTCTCAGCTCCTTATCTCGGCTTGCATGGTCCCGTGTGTAGCGAGTGGGCGCGTTAACAACCGCACAGAAAACACAAACATCCTCCGGCTGCGGTGCTGCCACGCCAGCAGGCCAGACATGTCCCCCTGCCTTCGCTGGTGATGTGGTTTGTGAGTGTCATTCTTCAATCTCATCCTGCAGATCTCGCACGCTCTCCCTATCTCTCTCCCTCTCTCTATATCTCTTTGTCTCCCTCTCTCTCTACCTGTAACCATATGTCTAGTTGTTTTTTTGCTCTCTCTCTCTCTCTCTCCCTCTCTCTCTGTCTCTCCATCTTCCCCTTTCTGTCTCTTTCACTCTCAGTCTCTGTCTGTGTCTCTGCCTCTCCTCAGCACGCTGCGCTGCTTCATAGTATTCGCTCAGACCCGCCGCGCCGCAAAGAGGACAACTAATGTGTGGTCCCACGAGTGGGCGCTGGTCCCCATACGCCAAGGCCCTCGTTTAGATTCTTTCGAACGGGCACTTCGACGCCCCATGGCGCATGGGATCCGCGCGGCAACAAAAAAGATGCCCCCCCCGCAACACGGCAAGTTCGCATCGTAACGACTTGGGTGTCGGCTTCTGGAGACAATTCAACCTTGAACGATCGCTGCATTCCGATAGCACAGATCGCTCGACATCGACTGATTCTGGGGCGCCATCGGCGTGCAACCTTGAGCGCCAGCGCTGGGGTCACCGCCGCTACGACACGAATCCTTCGGCGTCGTAAATCCGCCGACTCTTCGGCGAGTGGACGACGCTGTCGTCGTCGTCGTCGTCGTCAGTCTTAAAGAAATCAAGGAATTAGGTAGTGGAGGAACGTCGTAATTAAGTCGAGGGAAGCCCCTTCGCTTTAATCCCTTCCTTGCTGGGGGTGGAGGGAGGGGGTTCTGGGGGGGGAGTCGCCAGCGGCGGTCCTGGGGAAGGTCCTGCCTTCAGAGTCGGCGGCACTGGCCGCAAAACCTTTGCAATTTCACAACGTGACTCCCCAGAGGTTTGTAACGGGACCAACTTTGCATCCCGAGCCAACTTTTGACGGGGCGCCTTGAGGCCCCTAGAAGGCTCCACAACAGCTGAAAACGGTTCACAAAAAACATTCCTTCACTATCTTCTCACGAGGCGCAGCTGCTGGAAAGCACCCCAAGGCTGGAACGCCCCCGTAGGCCCACGAAGCCATCGAAAAACCTCAAACGCCCCCCGTCGTGCCCTCTTGCACGGCGCGACAATGCCCGAAGCCACCCATTGGGCGGCCGCGCGCGAAGATGGACCGGCAGAAGCGTCTCCACGACGCCCTTGTCCACGGCGGGGATCGACGGCTGCACCCGCGGGGGGTTCATCATGCTCGGCCTCGGCGTTGGAGGGGAACGAGCTGTTCACTTGCCAGCAACTAGACCTCGCTTCTTCGTAACGCGCGTGGCAAGAAAATGCATTCGAAGAGCCTGACGCGCAGCGAGGAGGCGGGCCCGAAAAACAAAAACGGCGCAAGACAGGGCGGCAACAAGAGGAAGGACAATGATGGGCCCGACACAAAATGAAAAAGCTGAGAACGCCCATTTAGTTGCTCCTTTTCCTGCGAGGTGGCGACACCATCACGATGAACCAAGCCGGGCCACACTAAGGCGAATTACTACCTGGCGTAGCAGATAGGTGAACTGTATCGGTGCAGTCGCGTGCAGAAACACCGCAAAGGCGAGAACTTACATACGGCGGCAAGGAAATAATCAATACAGCTGTGTGGAGGCGTGCGGGAGAAGTTGCCCTCAGTGGAGACATGCGCACGCACAAAATTACACACTTGATAGTGGTGGAACGGGATGTTGTCGACTTACTGGCTTATCCACCATCCATCTCACCCCCTCCCGCACGGGCCCAAATAGTTAGAAGGTGCGTGCATGGAGGTGCATTTGCACGTCAACATCTGGGGTTTGCGTTGGACAGGGCCCCACATGTTGACCGCTGAGCCCCTCAAACTGGCATTCAGCACCCTGCGCAACCTGACCATATGATCGGCCTCCCCCCGGACACATTGGGTTGCACGACGCGCACCGGTCCTGGCCAGGCTCAGCCTCTGGCCAGGCTCAGCCTGAGCTCTTGGTCGGCGCAAGCGCCTTCCTGGCTTGGCATGGCAGTTTTGCTTGCTGACCCTGCCCGGCCCTGCGTGATACTGCGAGACATAGCATTTTTTTAATGAGGAACGGAGCCTTAGACCCTAGACCAGACCCCTTCTGTCTGCGTCGCTGTCGTCATTGTCCGAGCTGGATCGGTCTGTGAAGGTCCAGGGGCCGCCGGGGCCCGACGAAAGGCAAGGCTTCACGTTGTGAACACGTCGCAGTGCCAGGATGTGAGGGGGGGCCTGGCGCATGCGCAGCAGAGCTCCCGCCACCAGGGATGTCCGAACCTCTCGTTAAGCTGGCAGCAGCCGTCCCTGGCAGCGGGCCCTCGCACCCCCTCCACTGTTGCCACCCATCGCTGTTCATGGCCTTCTGCAGCGAGGACGGCATGTGTCACTTCTGGGTCACACAACCAGTCAAGCAACAATCATAGAATCAGACAGCCACAGCCCAAACAGCACAGCGCCCCACGCTGCGGCCAGAAGCGCCACCTCGCAGGTCCTGTCCCTGCTCGCGAACACAGAGGACCAGCGGCACAAGAGGAAGGGGCGGGGAGAGACGGTGACCCCGCGAGAACTGCGGCCCGTGGGGCCTGCAGCGTCCAACCCCGAAGAGGCCAACCACGGTGAAGGCGGAGCAGGCCAAGAGCATCGTGCAGGCCTTCCCCGAGTTCTGAGGGCCCCCTGGTCTGCGGCGAGCTCCAGATTCTCGTGAAGGTGACCCATCCCTGCTCGCGCTGCGCCCCCGACCCGTGCTTCAGCGCCCCGCCCGCCCGCGCTCCGCCTCTGCGCGCCAGTGCGCGCGCGGAGCAGCCGGCTCTCCCCATCGTTGCCGGCCGGCGCGGGGGCCGCCGACCGCTGCCGCGCCACCGCGGCCGCGCCGACGGCCGCCGCCGCCGAGCTGCCGCCGCCCCGACCGACGCCCAGGCGGCCACCGCGACCCGCGGGGGGACCCAGACCCCCTCGCGGTGTGAGAAAATCACGACGGGAGGCTTTTCGCTATCTTCTGCCTTCTGGGGCCCTCACCGACTCCTGGGACCGTCGAACAACTATTCAGCATGAAAAACGGGTCCCGGGGAAGGGGTCCAGACCTCTGGGGGTCGACGCTGTTCAAAAGCACGACGTCGGGGGTCTGTGGTGGTGGTCGGCCCGCCCATCGTCTACCAGCCGCTGAGTCCGCGAGCACCTGCCGCCGCATCAGCGCAGCAGCCAGCCCCCGTCCCCGCGCCCGCCTCGGACAAACATCCCCCGCCAACTGCTCTCTCGTTTTATTGCGCGGGCATTCGCGCCACGCGCGGCCGCGGACGCCCGAAGCCCGATGGAGACGCTGCGCGGCGAGGAGCGCACCTCGGGGATCCACTGTTTCGGGTCGATGCAAACCCAGGTCCGTCGGGCCTTGCAGGATCCTGCAGGATCCTGCAGGAACGCCCCGTGGACGGCATGCGGTCATCCAGACAGGCGGCGAGCTCCTCCTCCTGCTCCTGCTCCTCCTTCTCCTCCTCCTCCTCTCCTTCCTCCTCCGCCTCTCCTTCCTCCTCATCCTCCTCCTGCTCTTTCTCATTGCCTCCTCCTCCTCCTCCTCCTCCTCCTCCTCCTCCTCCTCCTCCTCCTCTTCCTCCCCCTCGACCTCTTCGTCCCGCTCCCCTTCCCCCCCTCCCCCCCCCCAGCTGACAGAAGGGGGCAATGGACTGCGCAGCCTCGGCGTGGATCATCGGGCTTGAAGGGTTGGACGTTGGAGACGCTGGTGGTGCAAGGGGACTGTATCGAATTGCCGTGCACAGTTTCCCGGGCAGAAGCAATATATCCCTTGCCGAAGCACTGGGCGAGTCTGCAACTCTTCTGGCACTGTGAAGCAAAGCGGCGCTGCGACGGGGGCCGCCTGCGTACTCAACGTCGGCTCCATGGCGGGGGCGACCGTCGAGCTACTACCACAAGGGACGCCAGACTAGGAACGAAGGTCCTTCTCGGCCCCAAGCCCGCCTGAGTGAACGAGGAGCGCCTAGAGGAACAGCCATGCGAGGACCCATGGAACAGCGAGCCGTTCGGACCCATCGAACTGGCACCTACCTGAGCGTCTCGACTTTATGATCATGTAGCCCTCAATCTTTGCGACCTATAAGAATACGCCCTGGAAGCGGCCAGACGGTCAGTCAAGACGGGGGGGGACCACGGAAAGTCCGCTGGCAAAATCGGTCCCAAGACCCATCCTGGGGTCCAAACTGACAAGTTTTCCTGCCGCATCCAGCCGTGGCGACGAGAGGGTCCCTTTCTCCTATTCTTGGTTTCCAGGGCAGAAGCCGCAGATCGCCGATCGCGTGATCAGCAGGCGCCCAAGGGCCCGGCCCCCCGTAGAGCTGCGGCTGCTGCTCCGACGTCCTGGGGCCGCCGCTGACGCCGCCGACCCCCCCGCCCGTCGCACAGAGCTCTCGCCCCACGCGCAGGCCCCTACTCCGCTCGGCGGCGCGCTGAGGGTGGGAGAGCAAAGGGGGCAGGCCTCCTCAGACGGCGGCGAGGCTTCGCAGAAGCTCTCCGGCCTTCCGAGGAGCCGTCGGCTGCTTCGGGAGAGGCTCCGACGCCTTCTCAGTGAAGGCTGGAGACCTTCGTAGCATTCTGCGAAGGCCCACCTCTTCCTTGCCTCCCGAGGCTTGCCGCCGATCCAATATCCAGTGAGGTTTGCCACGGACCCTCGAGGATCGAGGGAGGTTCTGTTTGCTTGGTTTTGTGATTAAAGAATCGAGGGAGGTTCTCGGACGATCTGTCTGCCTGCCTCCGCGTACTGTCTGACCCGCTTGTGCCTCAGGGAACCCCTGGATGCATGCGGAGAACCTCTGGGGACAACCAGGGGTGGAAATCTGGGACAGCAGCAAAACGTACCACCAACCCCTCCTCCTCCACCGCATCATCATCCTGCTCTCCTCCTCCCTCCGATTACCTCCTCCTCCCTGCTGGATCCCCCTCCTTCCCTCCTCCCTCGATCACAGCAGTGGACGTGTCGCTTCCCCCCCTGCGCATAGTGGTGCATCGGATTAGAAGGCTGAGCTTCCATGGCCGTGTGGAGGGGGGAAAGCGCAGGAGCAGGAACAAAAGGCGACGAGGAGGAGGAAGAAGAGGAGGAGGAGGAGGAGGAGGAGGAGGAGACGACCGTAAAAGGGAGGAACAAGAGGAGGAGGACCAGGAGCAGGAGCAGGAGCAGGCAGCAAGGACGACTTTTTTTTTAAACTCGCGAAGCACCAGCCACTGACCACCACACGATGTCACCGGTCAGTCTGGATGCCGGCGGCCGAGTTCACGCAGCTACGCGCTACCCGCCAGGCCCGAAACAAAAACCCTGGACTGGGGCAACGAAGCGGATGCATGTCACGGAATCGGTGCACGGAAATCCTGCCGCTGGTCTAGAACTAGCTCTCGGAGGAGGGGGAAAGGAGGGAGGAGGCGGGGGGAAAGAGGGAGGGAAGTCAACCGGCCGGTCGTCCGCTGGAGAAAGTAATTGCTCGTGCGTGCGTAGACCACACCCAGGGCATTGCCTGAGGTGGTACCCGCACAGGAACCCCACACGAGACAAGAGCAGGCACCAACGAGCAGGGCCCCCCGTCAAGAGAACGGGGGACGAGCCAAATGGACGAGCTCGAAGTGCCGTCGTTGCCAGCGCAGCGCAGGAGAAACAGGGAAAAGAAAACGAGACGAGCAATAACAAAAAACGGAAACAAGAGGACGACGAGCACGACAGGCAAGAACTATATCAAGACATTGAAAACCGCACGAGGAAGGTACAGGGCCAGGGAAACTCCGAGAGCGAACCGTCCCTGACGCCCCCAAGGGCGGTGGACACCGCCCCCGCGGCTAGGGGGCAGCGCGGGTAAAGGAAAAAAACAATAACATGCAATGTATCATTGTGACCGCAAAGGGAGGGAGGGGAGGAGAAGCACCCTCAGAACGACCTCGCGAGGCTCGGCCGAACCGAAGTGGCGCTCAGAGCTCGAAGCCCCGGTGCCAGCTAGCAGCAACATTCGCATGACGTCGTGACCCAATATTGGCCGCTCCCACAAGCCAAGCCGCAGCCCCAGAAGGGTTCATTGCCACCACATGTGTCGTAGCAACCACGAGTCGCACGCGCCCGCCATCCGGTGGCAGTCCCGCGGTCGACAGTCGCATTTGTCATCAACGTCATCCGGCGGCTGCTGGTCAGGGACGTAGTCGGAGCCTGTGTGGTGTCAGGCTCCTGTGTGGTATCCTTGGTGGACTGGTTGACAACGCAACTTCGTTAGAATCGACAACCTTGATACCATCCAAGTCGAAGTAGGCCATCTGGTCGGCAAGGGAGTCGGCGAGCTGGACCGTTGATGAGCTGGGCAACGCGGGAATCGGCGAGCAGGTCGGCCAGGGAATCGGCGAGCCCCTCGGTGCGGGAGTCGGCGAGCTGGTCGGCGCTGGAGTCGGCGACCTGGGCGGCATGAGAGTCGATGATCTGGTCGACGCTGGAGTCGGCGAGCTGGTCGGTGCGGGAGTCGGTGAGCTGAGCGGTACTGGAGTCGGTGACCTGGCTGGCGAAGGAGCCGGCAAGCTGCTCGGCGCGGCAGTCGCCTCTGGATAGCGCCTTCGAGAGCTGGTCAGTGCGGGAGTCGGCGATCTGGTCGGCGCGGGAGTCGCCGAGAGGGGCGGCGAGGGAGTCGGTGAGCGGGACGGCGTGGGAGTCGGCGAGCTGGTCCGTGCGGGGGTCGGCGCGCTGGTCTGCGCAGGCATCGGCGATTTGGCCGGTAACGGAGTCGGCGAGCTGGACAGCGCCGGAGTGGATGAGCTAGGCAGTGCGGGAGCCAGCGAGCTGGTCGGCGAGGGAGTCGGCGAGCCCCTCGGTGCGGGAGTCGGCGAGCTGGTCGGTGCTGGAGTCGGCGACCTGGGCGGCAAGCTGGAGTCGGGAGTCGGGAGTCGGCGAGCTGGTCGGTGCTGGAGTCGGCAGTCGGTGCTGGAGTCGGCGAGCTGGTCGGTGCCGGAGTCTTGCTGATTTCGTGCTTGTTGCTGGAGGCAGCAAGCACGAAATCAGCAAGAAAAGGAAAGAGATGGCAGGACGACGACGGGGAGAATAAACAGGAGGGGGACAGGATGGGGTGGGGAGAGGGCAGGAGGAACAACAGAAGGAGAAACAGGAGAAGCGGAGTAGGACAATCAGGCACACTGCAGGAGGACAAGTATGAACGGCAGGATAAGCAACAGGCAGCAAGAGGACAATGTGGGGCAAAAGGAGGAGGCACGGCATGGCATGGCAGGAGGCACGCGGATGAGGCATCAGGGTGCAGGAGAGAGGATGGTTAATGAGGAAAAAAAGCGAAGAGGAGGTGGAGGAGCTGGAGGACAACGACGAGCAGGAGGAGAAGGTAGGGAGAGGCAGGAGGTTGAGCAGGAGGATCAGAAGGCAGGACATGGCAGAATGAGGTGGAGAGGCCTTCGGCCCATCACTCGTGCCTCTGGAAGCAGTTTTGGCAGATCTGTGTGGTACCCAGGCGGCCCTCGAGAAGGCACGGTCCATGAAGAACACCCCGAGACCCGAGACACTCAAGTGATGGCATGAATGAGCAAAACGCAAACAAGTGGAGAAAATAAACAGAAACATCCCCCTCCCCCTACTCCTGCTCCCTAGAAACATTATCGCGCCGTCCCCTCCTCCTCATCCTCCTCCTTCTTCTGGTTCTCCTCCGCACCAGAATCATACCCCAGACACCAGAATCCTCCTCTCACCTCCCGGATCGATCTCTGACCGTCCTAAAGTACGGGACGAGTCGCTGCGGGCTGCGAGCAGGGGGAACATCTCCCGCGCGGTAGCGCTGTGGCTTCGGGTTGCCAAGGTGTGCGTTTCCGCCTCCTCCTCCTCCTCCTCCTCCTCCTCTTCCTGCTCCTCCTCCTCCTCCTCCACCACCGCTCCTCCTCCTGCTTCTCCTCCTCCTCCTCCTCTCCTCTCCTCCTCCTCCCTCCTCCTCCTTCCTCCATCATCCATCCTCCATCCTCCATCCTCCATTCTCCATCCTCCATCCTCAATCCTCCATCCTCATTCCTCAATCCTCCATCCTCCTTCTGCTGCGGCTCCTCCTCCTCATCATCAAGCCTCCTCAATCCTCCTCCTCCTCCTCCTCCTCCTCATTATTCTTCTGATCCTCATACGCCTCCATGCTTCTCCTCCTTCTCATCCTCCTCCTCCTCCTCGCCTCCTCCTTCTCCTCCGCCTCCTCCTCCTCAAACCTCCTCAAGCCTCCTCAAGCCTCCTCAAGCCTCCTCCTCCTCCTCTTTCTCCTCCTGTTCCTCCTCCTCCTCCTCCTCCACCTCCTCCCTCCCTCCTCCTCTCAAGCAACTGGGGCCCGAGTTTTTTTGGGCCTGCCTCTGTGCCGTCCCGAGGCGCTTGAGGTTTCGTCTCCCCGCGGGAGACGACTGAATCAGAGGCAATCTCACGCATCCCTCGGCGCCCGCCATGGCGCCGTCTCGCCCTCGCGGAGGCTGGTCTGCTGCGGGCCCTCCTCCTTGGCGCGATTCTGATGCGGCTGGCTACTGGAAGTGTTGCGCTTGCGGCTGTGGCAAGAACCTGGCCCGATACTGGTTCTGCAAGCAGTGCCACGGCAAGCGCAAGGAGGTGGAGGCAGCGGCGCCCCCGCCGCCCAGCGGCGCCTGGGCTGACTCCTGGGCGGACTGGGACAAGTGGGCTGCAGGTGGGGCCACGTCCGCTGTCCTGCCCGTGGGCCTCCAGGGAGGCACCAGCCCCCCGCCTGTGGCCGGCGACGAAGACAAGCTGTCCGAGGAGGAGCTGCAGCAGCTCATCTCCCTCAACAAGAAGATGGGCAACTCGTCGGCCGCCACGGCCCTCCAGAATCGACTTGACAAGCGCCGTGTCGGCGATGCGCCAGTGCCGCTCCAGGCTCAGGCGAACCAGGTCGATCGTCATATCAAGCAGTTGGAGAAGAAGCTGCAGCATGATCTGGATCAGTACACTAAGTGGCACAACTGGCTCCACGACAAGAAGGAGTCCATCGGTGCTACTCGTCGTGAGCTGGCCGCAGAGGTTGGCAAGTACCAGACATTGGTGGAGCAGCTGCGTATTCAGGTCTGTCCGCCTCCAGCGGCCCAGCCGAAGGCACGAGTGTCTCTGCAGGACCTGCTGGCGGGCGAGAGCGACTTCCTGGACATGTCCAACGTGGAGGAGGTGTTCGGGATCGACAGCTCGGTGTACGAGGCGCAGGAGGCCGACACTCAGGAGCTGGAGAAGCGCACGACCCAGCTCAAGGAGGCCATCCAGGCTTCGGCACGCCAGTTGTTCGGAGAAGCGAAGCAGAAGTTCGACGAGCTCAAGCAGGCCCATGCAGCTCATGTCGGCAGGCTGGGCAAAAAGCGTAAGGTTGGTGCTGAAGGTGCGGCGGCAGCAGCGGCACCTGGCGACGACGACGGGGGAACCAAGCCTGATGCGGCTCCGCCTTCGCGCGGCGGAGGCGAGAGGACCTCTTCAGCTACTTCGTCGGGGGCGCCACCTTCTTCGTCGGCCTCGTCATCAGCAACGGACCTCCTTGGTGCTGCAGATCGCATTCTCGGTCCACTTGCAGAAGGAGGCCCCCCTGCCAGCGCCTAGTTGGCAGGGGGGACATGACACACGTGCAGAAGGTAGTCCAGCGGCTACCTTTCCCTCATCCCCACTGGAGCCCGACAAGGTTTCGAAAATATGTTGGTCTGGATCGACTGGGTGTACCTGGTCATCGGCGGCGACTTCGGGGTCGTCGGGTGAGGCCTTGCACCACGTGTGTGGGGCCAGCTCTGAGGCCTCTGTCGTCGCTTCTAAGTATTTTAGGTTGCCCCCAGGAGGCGACTTTCCTTCCGACCCCTCGAAGTTTTTATCTGTGCCCCCCTGCCCTGATTGCGCGTTCCAGTTGTCGATCGAAACGGTGAACTGTACGAGTTGGTCTTCCATCGAGGCGTGGCTTGTAACCACGTCTGCAAATATCGTTCTCGTGCAAGAGCACCACATCGCATCGGACGACGACGTAGCCAAGGCAGGACAATGGGCACTCAAGAGGGGTTGGAAATCTCGATTCAATCCAGCCATCCGAACCGCAGCAGGAGGCACCTCGGGAGGTGTCGCAATTTTGGTCCGCTCCTTCCTGGGTTTTCACGATCCCGAGTTCGGTCCGATCGTCGTCCCGTCCAGGGCTATGAGTGGAATCGTCCAGGTGCCAGGGGCCGTTACGGTTTTGGTCTCATCGGTTTACCTGTACGACAGCGAAGAGCTTACAAGCAGGAATCTCGACATACTGGCGGCCGTCTCGGCCAGGCACGCGCTCTACGAGGGCCCAAACGTGATTGGCGGCGACTTCAATATGATCCCAGAGGTCCTGGTTTCTTCGGGGGTCCCTGGATATCTGAGGGCGAATGTTATATACCCTGATATCGGCACATGTTCTAGTACTGGGGGTCTACGAGTCCTGGACTATTTTGTGTTATCGTCAGGTGTTACCCGCTGCATTCAGGAAGTCACCGCCGTCCTCGGTAGCGACATCAAGACGCACACGCCCGTGCGCATTCTCTTCCACCCGCATTTGGCTGAGCTTAAGGCCCTCACTTCCCTCCGCCCGCCGAAGTTGCCAGCAGAGTGTCCGATCGGCCCCGCGCCGTGCACGGAGGATCACGCCCACATTTTGGACTGCGCCCGTGAAGGGCGAGAGCTTATCCAGAGTCGTGCGTCCAGAGGCAAAATCCAGAAGCACCTAGACGTTTTGTACCGAGTCTGGGCTGATGCTGCTGAATGGGAGTTATCCAGGGTCCTTCAGACGGAGCTCATAATTTGGGGCTCCCGTGGGCGCCGGCCTCGTTTGGCCTGGGTTTCGGCTCTGGAGAAAGATTCGCGACCCCCGACTCGTGATCCTGGCCTTGTTGCTGGTAGGTGGCTGTCGAGGACTACGAGGTTTATCTAGGGGGCTTTTGACTCTGGAGATTCTGGAACTTTAAAGCGTTATCGGGCCCATTTTCTGGACCCCCCTCCTCATGTTCAACGTGCTTGGGAAGGGTTTCAAGATGATTATCGTCTTGGGTGCGAACTCCTCCTCGGTTTTCAGGATGTTTGCGATGATGATTCACGTTTTCGAGAGTTTCACGCTCAACTTGAACCTAGATTAGCAGAGTATGCTAGGTCTTCCTCACAGCGTTCTTTAAAGGAGTGGCGTAGTTGGCTTCTGGACGGCGTCGACAAAGGGGGGAAAAACGCCCACCGCTGGACCCGCGAGCTGAAGCCCTGGGTGGCCACGACCACGCTGTCGGCCGACGGCTTGGTCCTCTCGGATCCCATGTCCCTCCTGAGGTCGGAAGGGGAACGTTTCGGGGCCCCCTGGGAGTCTGCCTCGCACCCGCCGCCTGAGGATCAGGAGCCACTCGAGTTCTTGGAGCCTTTGGAAGTACTCTCGGCGGACGATCTGATAGCTGTGAGTAAGACTTATGCGTTAGGCACGGCTTCCAGCGTCGATGGGTTTCACATGCGGCATTTCGCCCTTATGCATCCCGACTTGCTGATTGCCGTCAGCACCATGTTTTCGATGATGGAGGCCACCAGTCTGTTGCCCCACCCCGCCCAGGTGCTGATTACGGCACTGCTTCAGAAGCCTGCAGGAGGCTACCGCCCGATAGGGCTTTTTTCGGCACTCTATAGGCTGTGGGCTCGCGCTCGGCGCCCCTACGCTGAGCGTTGGGAAGCCGAACATCAGCGTCTTTATTTGGCTTCAGGATCCTTCAACTCAGCCTCTGATGTGGTGTATCGTCAGGGAGTAAAGAGTGAACATATAGTCGGTCGAGGGATGAGCTGTTGTAAAGTCTTGTGGGACCTATATAAGTTCTACGAAACGATTCGGCTTCCCAAGCTCCTCGACCGTTGCCAGTTGCTCGATTTCCCGATGCAGATCGCCAGGGTATCTTATAGGGCTTATCGTGGGGCTCGTTTCATATCGCTAGGAGGTCTTCTTCGTGGACCTCACTTTGCCCCGCGCGGGGTGGTAGCTGGCTGTAGCATAGCGACATCGTACGTCAGGGTTTACATCATCCCAACTGTGGATCCCATCAGGTTCCCCAAGCAGGTCTCCTTAGATATATACATCGACGACTATGGGCTTTCGAGTTCGGGGACTTCGAAATCAGTCGTGCCGCCTTTGAAGCGGGCCTCGGTGGACCTCCTGGTGGCCCTGGAGACCGATATGGAGGCGACCATATCTACAGATAAGGCTGCAGTAGTGGCTTCTCACGCCGACGTAGGACAGGAAATGAAGAAGTTTCTGGGAGCGCACGGCGGCCCCTCGGCGGACACCAGCTCTGCAATCAATCTTGGTGTCGATGATGGTGCTGGACAGGCTCGCCGCACCAAAGGTCGAGGTAGGAAGGCCCAGGCTAGGCAGGCTCAGTTTAGAGCCCGCTGCAGACGGGTGCGAAAGGCTCGTCAAGCTCTAGGCCGACACACTCGCAGGATCTTTGTTTCAGGGCCGCTGGCATCAGTTACTTATGGTTCAGAGGTTTATGGGGTTTCGGATTATGAGTTGAAAATGCTACGTTCTGGCTTTGGGAAGTCTGTCAAACCTTCGGCGGGGTCCAGGTCCCTTACATCACTGTGTATTCTGGAAGGGAACCCAGTTTATCATGCTGCCATTTCTCCGATTGCCAGATATTCCAGGGAGTTGTGGGATGCCCAGGTTCAGCAGACTCCTTTTGCTCTAGGCTTCGCGGCTCTTCGCGACGCTTGGACTCAGACGTGGGCCAACCCGCCAACTTCTTGGCGGCAGGTGCGAGGCCCCATAGGTGCTATGTTTCTGTCCCTCAAGCGCATCGGCTGGAGCATGCCCAGCTACGCGCAGGTGACGAACGACCTTGGCGTCACCTTCTCTCTCACGACCTCTTCCCCCAAATTGATCAAGAATCTTCTGCGGGAAGCGGTCATTCGTCAACTGTGCAGGCTGTCAGGCGAGAAGCTAGGCGTTGGAGCCAGGCTTTGTTATGATTCTGTGATTCGCGACCTCAGCAGTTCGAAATTCACGCCGTTCGAGAAAGGCTCGATCAGAGCCAATGTCTGCGGGGCTTGTTGGACCAAGGAGCGGGCGACCCAGTGCGGTTATCAACTCCAGGACACGTGTTGCGCGTTATGTGGCGGGCCCTCGGACTCGATTTTCCACAGGCTTTGGGTTTGTCCTGACCCTGAGGTCGCGGAGCGCAGACAGGAGATTGTAGATCCCGATGGTTTGCAGGCGGCCAATGATATTGACCCTGCTTCTTGTTCCATGGAGGACTGGATTTTGTTCACCAAGGGGCTGTTCCCTCATCCTGGGGACCTTCACCCCCGACCTGTTCTCGAATGTGCTCCAGAGGTTCGTTGGGAGGTAGATCAAGAACATGAAGATGAACAACTGTTTTCTGGATCCTATGTGTTCATGGATGGTTCTTGTCAGAAGCACGTAGTGAAATAATTAAGCAGGGCAGGGTGGGGCACAGCGGCTTTTGACTCGCAGCATGTTTTGAAGCTTAGAGCTTGGTCCCCCCTTTGGGATCGGTTTCCCCAGACCCCTCAGGCGGCCGAGTTTGGGGCTCTAGCTTATTCTAGCCTCTGCCTCACTGACCCCGCCCGAGGTTACTCAGATTGTCTGAATGTGTGTAGGGCCTTTAAGTTCGACCGTTCTAAGAAGCTGTCGTACAAGAGGCCTTACTCGGGCCTCATGATTAATGTTTTGGGGACCCGTTTTTCTGATTTGATCAAAGTGAAGGCCCATGTGGCCGAGTCGGACGATCTCTCCCCCGAAGAGCGTTTCTTTAAAATCGGGAATGGCGAGGCTGATCGTTCAGCCAAGCTTGGGGCCGCTGCTCACCCCAGGTTTACCAATGAGCAGCAGACTAAGCTGGATTGGCAGCTCAAGGTGTCGCGCACAGTCTCGCGCCTGGCGGCCAAAGTTCTCGTTTCTTGGCCGCGTCTGGACCTTGCAGACGTTCCCTACATTGCGCCTCCTCGCCCTCACCGCCTTGAGGCTGAGGTGCCTGAGGGAGAGCACATCTGGGTGTGGGTCAAGTCTTTTTGGAGGTGCAATCGTTGTCTCAGATTCCGCAGGCAAGCAGCGCGTCCCTCGTGCGAGGGCTGCGCAGGAGACTTGCCCCTGGTTGCTCGTTCTGTGACTGAACGGGGACACTCTTGTCTGGCGCTCGAGTGCTCGAACGATCAGATCTTAATTATCTGCACCCGTTGCAAAGCGTTTTCGACCCTCGGACAATTTAAGCAGCTCCGCCATGAGTGCACACGCCCACTCGCAAAGGCAGCGGAGTATTGGTCCAGGGTGAAGCGTGGCTGGCACCCGAAGGAACGCATTCGGGTGGAGACAATTCCCATCAGGGAGCAATCAGGCTGGTGGCTGGCAGGGCGCTCGTCAAAAAAAAAAACCTCCCTCCTCCTCCTCCTCCTCATCCTCATCCTCCCCCCCTCCTCCTCAAGCTTCCCCCTCATCTTCCTCAAGCCTCCTCGTCCTCCTCCTCTTCCTCAAGCCTCCTCAAGCCTCCTCGAGCCTCCTCCAGCCTCCTCCTCCTCCTCCTCCTCCTCTTCCTCCTCCTCCTCCTCCTCCTCCTCCTCCTCCTCCAAGTCCTCCGCCTCCTCAAGCCTCCTCCTCCATCTTCTCCTCCTCCACCTGAAGCCTCCCCCTCCTCCTGCTCCTCCTCCTCACGCCTCCTCATTCTCCTTCTCCTCCTCCTCCTCCTCCTTCGCCTCCTCCTCCTCCTCCTCCTCCTCCTCCTCCTCCTCTCGCCTCCTCAATCCTCCTTCTCCTGTCTCCCTTCTCTCCTCCTCCTCCTCCTCCTCTCCTCCTCGTCCTCCTCCTCCTCCTCTCCTCCTCCTCCTCCTCCTCCCCCCGCTCCTTCTCCTTAAGCCTCCCCCTCCTCCTCCTCCTCCTCCTCCTCCTCCTCCTCCTCCTCCTCAAGCCTCCTCCTCCTCCTCCTCCTTCTTCCCGCCCCTCCCAGGAGCCGTGTGATCTCTGGTCCGAGCCGCTCTGGGCGAGGAGTCTCCCCACCCCCTCCGTGCCGCCGTATGGCGACGAGGAGCCTCCCGGGCGACCGGCAGCGGAGGAGACACGCCCAGAATGATGTTGTTTCTATCGGACTTTGCGACCAAATCCCAGACATAATTTCGAGCACCCAGCAAATGTCGAAACAGTGTCGAACGAGGATCGGCTCCCAGGTCCCGACACGCGAACACACCCCAGTGTCGGTAGTTTCTTGGTGCTCGAAATTCTTTCTGGCGGTCAGGGTTAAAGTCGGTTGGAACATCATAAGACCAGAAGCCTCGTTCCCGAACATCCGAGGCCACGTAGGGTCACGATCAAAAACGGGTCTGATGCGAGATGGCACAGCGACCTTATGAGGTGGCTTACGCGGGCCGCCAGCGCGGCACGCCACATTGGAGACGAGGGCACTCACGCGCAAGCTTACGCGGGCAGCTTACGCGCCAAAGTCGGCGCAGACGACCCCTTTTTTTCATCGCTCACGGAGAGGGACGTGCATGTTGAGGTCCAACGCCCTCGTGGCCTGGATACCGACGCGCGATGCCATGCATACCGCCGGCCCGTATCACAAGGATGCGCGATGAGAATGCAAGGGCCTTGCAAGGCCGTTTCGGGGCTTTTCTGGCGGGGCGCGGCCAGCGAACGCGGCCAAGGAGGGACCGCGGAGGCCAGGATGCAAGGGCACCCCTGGGGAAGGCTGCCTCTCCTTGCTGTGCGGGCTGACTGTGCATATCGAGATCCATACCCCCGCGGCCTGGACACCGACGCGCGGCTTCCCTGCACATATGCGCGAGGCCGTGGCCTCGCTCCGCGCGGGGGGGGAAGGCCTCCGCGCCAGGCCGCCCTGGCCGCACCCTGCGGCGGCGCGGCCGGGGGGGCCAGGCCCCGCGAGGCGGCGGGGCGGCGGGCGGGGATCTGTGGAGCCCACTCACGGCCTGGCTCCCGAGAGGCGTCCTGGCCCCAAGCCCCGGGGACCAGACGTGCTCATCCCGAGTCGGGTTCGGACGGCCTGGGGGCCAGCGAGGTCCTCCAGAGGCCGAGCCCTGTCAAGACCTCCCGTCGCGATGCTGGTCGCGGCGCGGCTGGGGGACTTGGGATCTCGATCCGATCCTTGTTTCCCCTCCTCCCGGGGGGGGTTCACCTCGGCGTCAGCTGAGGGGGCGATCGCGGGTGATAGGGGGAGGCATGATCTGGAACCGGCAATACCTCGCCGATAGGTCAGCGATACAATAGGCACACACAACAAGAAATCTTGCAGAAAATCTCGGAGCTTTTTTTTCCTCGACCCTTAGCTTCGCAAGGAGCCCCAGGTCTCTGCGACCCATTCGGGAGGCGAGAAAATCACGCGGGGCACGCTGGCAGACATTTCCCCAACGCAAGCAAGCATCAACTACAACCAAAACTCCGATTTAGATCCGCTACCCCACATGAGGGCTGCGATTATTCCCAACAAAGCGCGCACATGCACCTGGCATGTGTCTGGGGCACTCGCTGGCAGACTGCCTTCGCATTCGATTTTGCTTCGGGAGGCAACACTGGGGTGAGTGCCATGGCGGGACGGTCACTGATCAGCGTGGGGCTGTGCTTCCGATCCTTCCCCCGCACTCTCAGGGGCTGGACTGGACTGTCGGCCCCCTGGCTGCGATGAATGAGCGATTGGGGATCGACGCGCCCCCACCTGAGCCTATCTCCTCCTCCTCCTCCTCCTCCTCCTCCTCCTCCTCCGCCTCCTCGTCCTCCTCCGCCTCGTCCTCCTCCTACGCCTCGTCCTCCGCCTCCGCCTCCGCCTCCTCCGCCTCCGCCTCCGCCTCGTCCTCCTCCTCCGCCTCGTCCTCCGCTTCCGCCTCCGCCTCGTCCTCCGCCTCCGCCTCCTCCTCCTCCTCCTCCTCCTCCTCCTCCTCCTCCTCCTGCTCCTCCTCCTCCTCCCTCCTCCTCCCCTGAGCCGATCCCCCCGTTGCGTTGCCCCTGGAGCGGCCCGCCGACGAGGGTCGGAGGCGGTCGGCGGAGAGCGCCCGGCGGGGCTGGGGAAGGGCGGCGGGTGCCTGCGGGACTCCTTAGGCTCAAAGTTGGCGGGGCCCTGGCACCCGGGGCTGCGATGCGGTCGCCGCCGCCGCCGCTGCTGAGGCGGAAAGGTGAGGGCAGCAACGGATCGGAATACATACCGGGACATCCAACGCCGTCTTTTTTGTTGCTCCAGCCCTGCGTGACGGTGGTATCCGAGGACCTCCTCTTCCATTTCCTATTCCTCCTCCTCCTCCTCGTCCCCCATCCTTATGCCTCAAGCCTCCTGGCCTCCTTGTGAATTGCGCAACTGTCTACTCTCTCGTGGACTCCTGAGATGTCCAGCGGCGGCGGTAGTCAGCCAGGACCTCGCGGTGACCTGAAAGGGCTGCCAACTACGCAACCGCCGCCACTCTCGTGGGGTTCATATGAATTCCAGCGGGGCAAAGTGTCCTCGCTAATTACGTGTACGTGTTCTTTTGCATGGAGCGTTCATCTCAATTTTTCGCCTCACGTGGAGAAGGGATCGGTGGAATTACGTCTCGGGAAATTTCACAACGTCGCTGCCCAGAGGTTTGGACCCTTTCACGGGGACTTGCTTCTCATCCCGAGCACTTGCTTCGGCGAGGGCCCCCAGAAGCCGAAGCTGGCCAAACACCTCCGTCGTTCTGTCGTCCAAGACGCGAAGATGTCGGGATGAGTCGGGAGTCTCTGCGAGCGGGCGGGTCTGGATGAAGTCTCGGATGCCGCGTCCGCTTCAGAGTGCTCCGGGCGCCCTCCGAGGGCGCACTCGAGCTGCCGCCGCCGCCGTCGCCGCCGCCGTCTTCGCCGTCGCCGTCGCCGTCGCCGTCGCCGTCGCCGTCGCCGTCGCCGTCGCCGTCGCCGTCGCCGTCGCCGTCGCCGTCGCCGTCGCCGTCGCCGTCGCCGTCGCCGTCGCCGTCGCCGTCGCCGTCGTCGTCGTCGTCGTCGTCGTCGTCGTCGTCGTCGTCGTCGTCGTCGTCGTCGTCGTCGTCGTCGTCGTCTTCGTCGTCGTCGTTTTTGGAGCCTGGTTGCTGCCACGGGCAGGCAGGGCGGCCCCGCGTCGTCAGCGTCTGCCGAGCCTCCCTTTTCTCCTCCCCTCCTCCTCTCCTCCCTCCTCCCTCTCCTCCCATCGTCCCTCCTTCCTGTCCTCCCCTTCCTCCTCCCTTCGTCCCCCCCGCCTCTCCTCCTCTCCTCCCTCCCTTCCCTCCTCCCGTTTCTCCCTTCCCTCCTCCCCTCCTCCTTCCCCTCCCGCCTCCTCCTCGATCGTCCACTTCTCCTCCCCCTCCTTCCTCGCGGTGAGCGGCAGCCGCGACAGCGCGGCGGGGTCGACGGAGCGCAGCCGCCACGCGCGCCCAGAGGGTCAAGACAGGCAAGGGAGGCGGCCTCCACGGGGCACGCCGGGCATAATGACCCCAAAAAACCGGCCTCAGACGCCCGAGAAGGACCCACGCAGAGCCAGAGGGCGCCCCCGAAGATCGAAACTCGCATCCGCGCAGCCCGCGAAGGCAGGCGAAGGGGAAAGGCAAAGGCCGAGCAGGGAGAGGAAGGCGGGCGCAGCGGCACAACCTCTCCTTCTTCCTCCTCCCAGATCCACCTCCTCGATCCTCCGCCTCCTCCTCCTCCCTCCATCTCATCCTCCTCCTCCTCTTCCTCCTCCTCCTCCTATTTCTCCTCCTTCTCCTCCTCCTCCTCTTCCTCCTCCTCCTCATCCTCCTCCGTCGAATCGCCCACCTTCTCCCCTCCACGCCCCAGGACAACCCCGAAATGGCCATGGAATAGATGTGCAGCATGCCCCCCAATGCGTATCTTGTCCAGGAACGGCGCTGGGCAGGCGACGCCTCCCCCGAAGGACAGCGCCCGCGGCGACGCGGACAGCGAATCCTGAGCAGAATGCACAAGATCTCTCCTGGCCCCGGCGCCCGAGCCGCCGACCTGGCCCCTCCGCCCTCGGCCCCAGCCCCGGCCGTGGCCCCAGCCTCGGCCCCAGACCTGGCCCTGGCCCTGGCCCCAGCCGCGGCCCCAGCCCAAGCCGCAACAGAGCCCAAGAGGCTCCGAAGAGAGCCCTGGGGCCCCAAGAAAGGCTCCAGAGCGTTAGCGTCGTCGTCGCCGCTGCCGCCGCCGCCGTCGTCGTCGTCGCCGTCCCCATTCAGGGTCGGCAGCAGCGGCCACTAGGCCTTCTCAAAGAGCAAGAACTATGGGCACATCCAACGAGCCGCACTGCAGTAGGAGCTCCACCAAAAGAAACCTCACACGAGAAACCCAACCCTGAGACCCCAGGCCGTCCGTGTGGGAGCGTCACGCTTCCCATAGCAGAAACATCGAAACCCAAGAAACGCAGGGCACCCTGGAGGCAAGCAGGGTGTTCCTTGACAATGATCTACACAATAATTCCAACGGGAAGACATTGGCCCCGCTGGGCGACCAACCCTCAGGATGCCGTCCCTCTCCGGCATCGCATCATCCATCACCTCCTGGGCGAGAGTCGCATTGCCTTGTAGGAGCTCGGACTCTCAATTATGACGATGAAGAGGAGCCGATGTCGACCCTTCCTGACATCCGAAGCCGCGTGCTTTTCCGAAACGCGGCTCCCCAGGACGTCTCGACCCATTCCCACGGGCTGGCGCTCCATCCTGATCCAATTCTTCAGAGGAATAAAAGAAAGCATAAATATAAACTCTCGCCGGTCCGCGCGGATTTCTTGGATTTGCGCTGGAGCCCCCTACCTGGCACGCGGAGCGCGCCAGGGGCGGCGCCGGGCGCGCCGCCAGGGGGGCCCAGCACGGATCCGAGACACCCGCGCGGAGCGTTGAATGATTATGTTTATAGCGATTTTCCTTCTTCCATTCTTGACGGTCCCAGAACCCAGCCCCCAGAAGCCGAACACCGACAAAAGCTCCGTGCCGCGTGTCGATCCCGACGCGGACCTCCTCGTCGACGCCCTTACCCACCACGAGGCTCGGGCCGAAGGCCTTGTCGGTGGCCGAGGGCGTCCACGTCTTGCCGCGGTGTTCCGACCTACGCGCGGGGTTTCTGGCTCCTCCTCGTTCCTCCTCCTCCTCTTCCTCCTCCTCCTCTTCCTCCTCCTCCACTTCCTCCTCCTCCACTTCCTCCTCCTCCTCCTCCTCCTCCCCTCCTCTCCTCCTCCACTTCCTCCTCCTCCTCCTCCTCTTCCTCCTCCTCGTCCCCCTCCTCCTCCTCCTCCTGCACTTCCTCCCCATCCTCCCCCTCCTCCCCTTCGTCCTCCTCCTCCCCATCCTCCAGAAGACCTGCTCCTTCCACAGGGCGCCCCCCCCGGCCGCCCGCGTATTCCGTGGCGCTGGCGCCCTCGGCGACCCCAGGACGCCTCGGCGGCCCGAGCAGGTCGGGGCGGTCAGCTCTTCACTTAGGTCTGGCACGTCCTCGTGCAGGCGACAGAGTTATGTGTGCCTCTGTCTATCTTTTATATAGATATGCATAAAGATCTGCGTATATACGCAGAACTAACCAAAAACACACCATCGTCCCCAGATGTTGTTTTGAACTATGTTTAACTACTCCTCATTTAGAGGGACATGCCCGCCTTAACTCTTCCTCGTTCAGGCACGAGGGGCCTGGGTCCGACAAGCGAGGGGTCCTGGGAGCCCTCCCCCAGCGCCCTCCACGGGCCGCATGGGGCCGTCGAACAACACTGCTCGGGCCGAAGAGCTGCCCCTGGGGAGCGCCCTGGGGTCCAAGACCCGTCTGCCTCAGGGCCCGCTTCCCGCACGGCGGCCTGGGCAGGCGGCGGTTCAGACAAATCGTGCTGGCTGCACGCGAGGGCGACCTTTTGGGCAAGAGTTAGGTCGGGCATGTTCTCTTGGAAGAAGCATGGAAAACGATTCAACGATCTTCGCAAATAGACAAACAATGCGGAGCAAGTCGCCCCCAGACCAAATAGAACACTCCTCCTCTAGAGGGCCATCCCCAACTTCGGGCAAGAGTGAGAGATGGCGCGCGGCCGATCGTTGTGTTCCGTGCGGCCTACAGCGGCCCCTGCGCGCCTGGGCCCTCCCCCCCCTCCCCCCCCCCCGCGCCCTCCCAGAGCCGCGAGCGAGGCGAACGTCACTCCGGCGAAGGGTCGCTCCGACATGTGGCCGAGTGTGGGGCCCTATGGATAGAGGAAACAAAACTATGCACATACACCGATTATGGCCAGGCCCATCCTGAGCCCAGAATCGGTGCATACGCCCTCCTACCTTGGCCAGGAAGGTATATGCACCGATCCTGGGTCAAGGATGGGCCTTGCCAGGATCGGTGCATGTGCATAATTCGCTTCGCCCGAATGGAGGCCTGTTCCGGGCCTCGGGGCCATCACCCTCAGATCAAACAGTGGGTCGGGATACCCTCTCTGGCTGCGGGCGATCCCACCAAGGATCTGCCGCAACCCCCATTGTGTCACTGCGTCGGTTATGCGCGCCCTTCACATGCGCCAGCTGTGACCAATGGATAGTCTGCGAGCCCATGGGTGGTATAATGTGAATTACGTCTGCGCGTGAGGTCTTACTATTTCATGAACACTGGTTACGCACGCTCTTGCTGGATGCTTTACGGCGTGCCTGGGCTGATACATCTTACACGCGTATACATGTCGAGTACGTGATGGGCGCTCGATTGATGCGTGTTACGTGTGTGCGACCGTGCTGCATGAGATTGCAATGGTTCGGCGCGGAAATCAATGTGCGTTTACAATCGTACATACTGTGTATTGTGAATGTCCGTGGTGGCAGTGTGAGATGCTGTGTCAGTGTGATGCTTTTAATGCTGCGCGTGCTGGTGGAATCTGCTATTGATTCGTGTGTTGCCTGTTGGGTGATTACGCATGCCACGCACATTGCCATGCAATACTGCGAGCATGACACGTATGTGCATAAAGTGTGACGTGTATGCACGCCTGGTGTGTATGAACTGTCTCCACATGTGTGTGAATGCATCACCTACGCGCCTTACGCATACACTGTATAATGTATATGAGTATGGCCTGAACGTCTGTTCCTGTATCATGTGCAACTGCGCTTCGCATCTGGCATGTGCGGACAGTCTGCATGCTCATATCATGATGTTCCACGCGCGTGTTCTTTGTATACTGGAAGTCTGCTACAATGCTTTACCTCCGAGAACCGCACCTGTCGACAGCCACTCACATCTCACACGTCAGATTGCAGTGCGAAGGTACTCGCATTGTCACTCAACTCGTGAGGCAGTTCCGGAACGACGAATAGGCAGGACGAGGGGGAGGGCGAGTCAAGGAGAGTGGGCAGCGTGCTTGCCAAAAACGGCTGGAGCGACCACCTCTGCTAGATACCTTGTCGAGGGCCAGAAGTAAAACGCCAACGGCAACCGAAGGGAGGGGAAGGAGGACAAAGGGCGACTAACAACTAGACGCGGCAACATGCTCGGTCGCAGCAGTACGCTGCGCACTGCAATCAAAAACGATCAGTCACCCCTGACTTGGGCCAGTGACGGGGACAGGGGAAAAGAGGGCAAAGGCAAACTCAAATAGCAGACTCGCGCATGCGTAGACCAATCTGGCTGAATGGCACCCGCACCAAAGCCCTCGCGAATGCAATCGAGGGAGACAAAAGGGGGACGAGGCACGGAGCGAGGAGAGAAGGGCGGAAACTGCTGGGTGTAAACACACGCCAACAATACACTATGGATCCGAGAGGATGGGCCGGCAGCGCGCGCGACAACCTCGACGGCTGGCAAAAAGGGCAAGCCTGGGACATATCCAGGGTCGCTCAGCAGCGCGCACGTAGGGGGTCACACGCGTTGCCCACGCACGCGGTGCGCGCATGCGGCACCAATTCGTAAGAGAAGGGGGGGAGAGAAGAGAAGACAAACAAGCAGCCTCCGCGAGTGACTACTTCACAATCCGGGGGAAGCGGAGACAAGTCAGGCAGACGAGGCGGAAAGCTGGCCAACTCCAGCAGGGCTAGCCAGCGTTCCGCCTCCGGGAGGCGAGAGCGGGAGGAAGGAGACGGGATGGGAGGAGGTCGCGCAATTTTGCAGCGCCTCTGCAGGCAATCTCCAGATGCGGCGTGGGAGGCCCGAACAACGAACGACAAGCAAAAACAGAGGGCGCGAAGGCGGCAACTGCACGCTGGCGCCGAGCATTTCGACCTCCAGCCGCCCAACTATCTCAGAACAATGTAATTAGTCCGGCCTGCCTGGACCAACAGGTGACACCAACCTCAGAATTGTAGCCCGAGCCCGCACTGATCCTGGTCATACGGCTGGCGCCCGTCGTGCAGCCCGAAGGCGTGCAACAAAAACACCCGTACTGCCCAGAGTGGTCACGGAAGTCACGAAAGTTCCTGAGGGCAGATGCTGCTGGGAGCCTGGAGCCGCATGGCGCTGCTGGGGCTTGGTGCTGTTGGCGAGCGGCCCGAGGCTGCAGAGACAGCAGCGGACCAGCAGCAGCTCGCTGAGCAGGCGCTGGTCCGTCGTGGTGGACACCGTGGTGGTTATCGACTCCGCAGTGCTGGATGCCAAGGTGGTGCCCGCAATTGTCGCGGCGGATGCCGTGATCCTGCACGACTCCGTGGTGCTGGACTCCGGCGCGGTGCTCAATTCCGTCGTGGTGGCGTTCAACTGTGTAGTGGCGTGGTGCTCAACTCCCTCAAGGTGAACGATGCGGTAGCGCTCGAATCCGTAATTATTGCTTGCTGCCAACGTGATGCACGACTCCGCCGTGATGGTCACCATCCTGGCGGTGCCGCTGGCGGTAGTGCTGGCGTCGGTGCTGGCGTCGGCGTTGGTGTGGGCGCTGGCGTTAGTGCCAGCCCAGCACAATCGCAGGCGTTGATGCTAGCGTCTGTGCTGGCGTCGGCGCGGGCGTAGGCGCCAGCGTTGGTGCTGGCGTCGGTGTTGGCATCGGTGGTGATAAAGGCGCAGGCGTTGGTGTCGGCGTAGTGCATGTGATATGTGTGCGCGTGTCTGCTTCACTTTTCAATCATGCCTGCTAGTGCTATGGTGCGCTGGGAAGCGTTCGACAACTTTCAGCCTCCGGGGGCGACTTGCCTGGGCCCACGACAGTCAACGGAAACGGCTCGGGATGAAAAACTGGTCCCCGAGAAGTGGTTCAGACCTCTGGGGACGTACGTTGTGAAGAAAACTCGGCGTTCTCAGACATTCGACGTCGTCCCCTGGCCCCTTTTCTTCCCGGTGACCAGCTCTTCACCCCGAGTCCTTCTTTGACGGCGCCTGGGCCTGGCAATGGCCCAACAATCCGAAAGCGGCCAGAAACCTCGCGTCTCGAGTTCTTCACGACGACTGGCTTCGGGGGGCCATTCGGGACGATCCAGGTAATTATCCCAAGAACGCTCTCGGAGAGGCGCAGCTGCTGGAAGGCACACCGAAGCTCCGGAAACCCACGAACACGCCCGAACACCTCGAACGTCGCATCCATCCCAGATGGGGTCGAAATTGAGCGGATCGGAGCATCGCGCCGCACCGCCGATGCATCGCCGATACATCGCCAATGCATCGCCGATGCATCGGCGGCGCCGGCGACGCATGCGCGCGGTCGGCGTGGAGACACTGAGGCTCCACATCTGGCCGCCTCGGCGATGGCTCGGCGATGCGGAGCGACACGCCGACCCCGTCTGCTCGGACCCCGCTTGAAAGGCCTGGAGGGCCGGCGTGCCAGAGGTCCGATGTCGTACTTTGTTTTTAGATTCGGCCCCCCCACAGGGTCTCGACCCGTTCTCCAGGACCAGCGCTGCATCCTGACTCGAGTCGTTCTTTGGCAGCCTGGAGAACCCGGCGAGGGCCCCCCGAGAGGTCGAAGATGGCGAAGCAAAAACCTCTGCCGCGATGTTCCTCACGTCCGCCGGAGTGTGGCGAGGAGGTTGGGCGCGTAGTAATGGGGGGGGGGCCACAAATTTGGGGGGGGGGAGGACAGGTGCCCCCTTCGGGCCTGCAAGGCCCCCCCTCTGGGCCCTGAAGGGCCCCTTGGGGCCTTTTCTGCAGTGTGCCCCCCCCCCCCCCCCCCCCCCCCACCCACCTCCTGTATCAATTCGCGCCCACGAGCCCGGACCCCGACCGCGTGATGTTTTCACAACGTCGACCCCCAAAGGTCTGGACCCTTTCCCTGAGACCAGTTTTTCATCCTGAGTCGTTTTGTGACGGTCTCGGGTCCTTGCGAGGACCCCTAGAAGCCGGAAGTTGCGAAAAGCCGCCGTCTTGATATTTTCCGAGCGCTGGATCTCCGGGAGGAGGGCTCACCAGAGGGCGCCGGGGCGGAGGCGGGAGACCTCTTCGGCGCCTCCGTCCTCTGCCTCTCGACCTGCCTGGGGCGGGGGGTGGCCAACAGGCGCGACCGTGGGCATCGGGGGAAAGAGGCAGGGCGAGGACGCCGCGGGGGAGAGACGCTCCGCGGCAGTTTACCGCACCATCTTCTTGGAAAGGGGCCCAGGGGCACACACACACACAAACATACACAGAGAAGTAGACACAAAATCCCAGGGTCCCCTCGATTTTGTTCATATTTTCTGGGTGTGCGTCTTTCCCTCTACGTCCCCAGAGTTTCCCATCTTTGCCTGGGGATCGAAAAGCAGCAGCAGGAGGTGGAGTGGAAAGGAGCGGGAGGAACAGGAGGAACAGGGGAGGGCGGAGGAGGAGACATGTGGGGGGCGCGACGGCGGTGAAACAGGACCCAGATTCAGAAAAGCGGCCCACGCTGGGGCAAGGGCGCCAATCTCAGCGATGGGAGCAAAGCGCCGATCCAGAAATGAGGCCCACGCTGCAGCGGGAACATCATTCTGACACACCGGCAACAATCGGATCGCACAACAACGCGAAAGACAAACAACAGCTTTTGATATCTTGTGTCAAAAGGGCGATGATCCAGACAAAGTCATGGGACAGAGGAGAATGGTAATCCCAGACATGGGACGTCCTGAATTTTTCAGGACGGCGTCCCTGGAAGTCCCGACCCTTTCCCAGGGATCGGTGTTTCGTCTTGAATCGTTGTGTTGACGGTCCCGAGGCCCGGCGACGGCCCCCCGGGGCCGCAAATAGCCCAAAGCCTCCCGTCCAGATTTCTTTACGACGCGACCATGTCTGGGATACGAAATGCGTAACTTTAGAAAGATAGGTGGTTGTGAACGGAGGAGAAGGTGTATGATTGGGGAGGGATGGGGAAGAGCAGGAGGGAAGAGGCGCAGAGCAGGAGGAGCAGCAGGAAGCAAGGACAATAGCAGACCCTATACCAACTCCTCATGCTCAAATTATCCCGGCAAAGCAACCTAACAGCGATGTGTAGATGCACATCTGAAAGCATTCCCCTTCAGATTCAAATGAAAATCCAGTTGTAGAATTCTGCTGTTCTCGCAGTCGTAGTCGCATTCGCGATGACAGTCGCAGCGGCAACGGCAGTCGCAGTCACAGCCTCAACCTCAGCCTGCCTCAGCCTCAGCTTGAGCCTGCCTCAGCCTCAGCCTGCCTCAGCCTCAGCCTCAGCCTGCTTCAGCCTCAGCCTCAGTCTGCCTTCAGCCTCGGCCTCAGCCCCAGCCTGCCTCAGCCTCAGCCTGCATCAGCCTCAGCCTCAGCCTCAGCCTGCCTCAGCATCAGCCTGCCTCAGCCTCAGCCTCAGCCTGCCTCAGCCTCAGCCTCAGTCTGCTTCAGCCTCAGCCTCAGTCTGCCTTCAGCCTCGGCCTCAGCCTCAGCCTGCCTCAGCCTCAGCCTGCCTCGGCCGCAGCATCAGCCTGCCTCAGCATTCAAAATGTGGCCCAGGAATGGAGTTCTGGGAACTAGAAGAACACGAAGTGGCCTACAGTTGGCTCCGGGCATTCAAAATGTGGCCCGGGAATGGAGTTCTGGGAACTCGAAGAGCACGAAGTGGCCTACAGTTGGCTCCGGGCATCCAAAATGTGGCCCGGGAATGGAGTTCTGGGAAGTCGAAGAGCACGAAGTGGCCTACAGTTGGCTCCGGGCATCCAAAATGTGGCCCGGGAATGGAGTTCTGGGAAGTCGAAGAGCACGAAGTGGCCTACAGTTGGCTCCGGGCATTCGGAATGTGGCCCGGGAATGGAGTTCTGGGAGGTCGAAGAGCACGAAGTGTGTGACTGTTCGCTTAAAACGACTTCTGCGGCACCCTGTCCGGCACCCGCCCAGACCCCCCTGTGGAGTCATCTGCTGCTCTCTTTTGACCCCACTAGAAACCTATCAGAACAAGCTGTTAGGTAAAAATGCATCCTCCCTCATCTACACTCCCTCCTCCTCAAACTCTTGTTTCTTCATTCCTCCTCTTGTTACCTACCTCTTGTCTCCTCCTCCTCCTTCTCCTGCCCCTTCTCCTCCTCCTCCTGTTCATCCGTGAGCCTGATAATCCGCACGCAACAACAAATCACTCGAATGCCTTTTCCATGAGGGTCCCTCAACCACGACAAGCTCTTCCTCGTCATCCTCCTCGAACTCGTCCTCCCCAAACTCCTCGAGTTATTCCGCGAGCGGGCCGCTATTCCTCGGATTCCTCCTCCTCCTCCTCCTCCTCCTCCTCCTCCTCGCATCTCGTCCTCCTAGTGCTCAACTCCACCTCTACGTCATCCCCGGTTCGTCGTCGCCGTCGTCGCACTCCTCCGCCCTTCTCCTCTTCCCCCCCTTCTACGTCCTCCCTCTTCCTTAAGCAGCGATATCATCTCCATCATCAGCATCATCATCATCATCATCATCAGCATCATCATCATCATCACCATCATCACCATCATCATCATCATCACCATCATCATTATCAACATCAGCATCATCATCAGCATCACCATCATCATCATGATCATCATCATCATCATCATCATCGTCATCATCATCACCACCATCATCATTACCATCATCATCAGCATCATCATCAGCATCGTCATCACCACCAGCATCATCATCATCAGCATCATCATCATCGTCGTCATCATCATTGTGCCACCTCCTCCTCCTCCTCCTCCTCCTCCTCTTACTCCTCCTCCTCCTCATCATACTATCGTGTCGTTTCCCATCCTGAGCCTCCTAAACGCCCAATTGATCCTCCGCCTCATGTTCGTGCGCCTCATCCTTCTCCCCCTCCTCCTCCTCCATCTCCTCCTCCTCCTCCTCCTCCTCCTCCTCCTCCTCCTCCTCCTCCTCCTCATGGGCTTCTCTCTTCCCCAATTTTTTTCCAGCATCGACCGCGCACAACCACACGTACACGCGAGGTCGTCGGCCGGGGTGAAGAAGGGGAATATCAGACCACAACGAACTCGCTCTGCCTCAACCGCACGGCAAAACAAATTCGGAAACCAGCCAGTTCGCTGGGACACAATCACATGGGCGACCGTTTCGCCCGGGCGACAAGCCACCCGCCCAAGCGCCGAGAATAAATCAAAGGCTTGACGGCGCCCGCACAGGGTTGGCGCGAAGGTGGCGACCTTCTACGAGGCCTTGGGCCCCTGGGAAGCCCCGTCGCCTTCTAAGACGTTATGTTAGAAGCCTCTGGTCCCTTCTGAAAAGCACCCTGCCTTTCCAGAGAACCTACGTCGTGAATTTTCCATACGGGGTCTCAGGAAGTCTCGACCCCCTCCTCGGGACAGCTGGCCTTCTCGTCCTGGATTGCTCTTTGGCGGTCCCAGGGCCTGGCGAAGGCCCCCCAAGAGGCCGAACACAGCGAAGCACGTCCGTTGTTTGACTTCTTCGATACGCTTGAGCTCCAAGGTTTGAGGATTGCACGCCCGAGTGAGGGACGGAGAAAGCGGGCACGACGCTCAACAGCACATGCTCTCCCACAGCGACAGCGGCCGCTGTTGTGCAAACGACCTCGTCTCTCGCATGGGCCACGTCCGCGGCGACGCCGACGGCGAACCCGGTTCAAAATCTATTAAAAAGAATATGATAGTGGCTATTGGTATTCGTCCTAGTTACGGTGGGGGCATTGGATAAAAAAGCACTGGACAAAGTTAGGTGTCATCGTCCTGAGAAGTATTTTAATCATGCGGTCCGCCTATGAGCTTCTATCAGTTTCTACTAGCGCGTAATAGGTCCTACCACGCCCGCCTATTCTTCCACCATTCCGCTATGCGCCGATGCGTCCAGCCCTATGGCGCATCGGGGGGCGTTCCGGGACGCCCCCCCCCTCTCAAAGAACAAGCAAGGCAGGAGCACAAACGCCGCACTCGGGCGCGCTGCTGGCAGAAAACTCGATGCGCACGCAGTGCAAACAGGGCGCCGAGGGGCCTGTTAGTGGCGCGGCAAGCGCCGCGAACAGGCCGCCCTGGCGGACTCGTCTGTTAATGGAGGTCGCGTAGACGAGCAAGCATCGCATCCACTCGTCGAGCGTCAGCAGCATCTCCCGCTCATGATGCGGGCTCGCGGCGTCTCCGAACCGCCGAGGAGTGGGCCGCGCCCATGTCCAGATGCGCCAATCCCAGTAGGCTGGTGGGATAGCGGCGAGGCTGCAGCAGGCGCGGAGTCGTACCCGAGCTGCCTGCGGCGGCTTCCGCGCCTGGCGGCGCCGGCCACTCACTCCTGCTGGCCAGTCGCGGTTTGCTGGAGTTCCTGCCGGCACTTCCCTTTCCAGTCAGCCCCGTCGAGCGAGATGCGCGCGCGAGACCTGCGGACCTCCTGGCGCGCCCCCAAGATGCGGGCGCTGCCTGCGTCGTCCTCCAAGCGAGGGGCGTCGCCCAAACGGGGTCCTGGCGCGGAATCGACCTCGGCGGCAACCGAGCGCTGCGCGGCCTGATCGAAGTCCTCGAGGAGCGTCAGGGCCGTGGCCCCCACGGCGCCGCTCTGCTCATCATCGATGTCCCTGGCTTCTGGTTCAAACGTGGCGACGAAGCGAACTTCTCTGGCTGCGGCCATGTCGGCGCTCCGTCGGCCCTCCTTCCCAGCGGCCATCTCGTCGCCGGACGCTTCCGCAAGCGCCGTTCCACGCAACCACTCCAGCGGCGCTGCCGCGACGGCGCCCGCGGTGACAGGCGGGGCGACGGACGCGTCGGCCTTCGCGCGCGCTGGCGGATCGCCCGCGGCGGGGGAGGCGACGAAGCCGACGGCGAACGAGTCGTTGGTCTGCCGAGACGGGAAGCGTTAAAGCGCGGGGTCGCAATCCACAGAGTGGGCCCTGTCGCGACGCAGCTTCTGATGCCATGCGCGGCTGTTCCTCTGGGTCGGCCAGGCAGCGCTGCTGCTGGCCCTCCCCCATTGACCTCCCGCAAGACATTCGCCAATGTCTTAACGCTCGGTCTCACCCCATGGGCATGGGGGGGGGCTCCGAGCTGGTGCCCCACCCAAACGTCGCGAGCAGCGGGTGCATATCGGCGGGCGGGGGGCGCGGCATCAAGGCCCAGCGAGGGCCCGAGCTCAGTCTTCCGCGTCGAGGTGGACACGGCCGAGACGGCGCGCAAAGACCGCGGCGCCCGCGGCCCCTCCGCCGCGGCAGGACCGCCCGCACTGAGCGTCGGGTCGCCGCGGCAGCCAGGCGCCCACCACGCCTTCTTCGCGGGCGGCCCAGGCGTTGCAGCTGCAGCCGTCGAACTGCAAGCGCTTCTGCAAACCACCTTTGCAGGGGGCTACGCGCTCTGACCCGCCGTCGGCGGGCCCCCTGCTGCTTGTCCGTCGCCAGCTGTTGAGGAGACCCTCTCGCAGAGCTCCCCTGCGAGCTTGTCCATGGGCGGGAACTGCGTCTTCCCTTCTCCTAGAGCCACAGCCAGGCGGCGTGGGGTTCTTTACTGAAAAAGCGCGCAATGTATGTCCGTCTGCGGCCGCCCCCACCAAGCTCCATCTCGCGGCGTCGTATTCTGCGGCGACGCTGGGTGGGTCTCGTGAAACTGGCGACGCGGGCGCGGGCTGCGAACGCAAGGCGCGCGCATGAGTGCCGGAAGAGCACTCGAGCCAATGTCGGCACGGACCACGCTGCTCTCTACTGCTACGCTATGCGATAACCCTCCATTGCTTCCGTGCCCTGCACGCGGATGCCGTCTGCTGCGTGATTCAACGCGGCGCAATCAGCTGACGCACCTGCAGTGTCTACCTGGGGATCAGGCCGTCGGGCCTTGCCGTCGGGCGCGACAAATTCCAATGAACTTCCTGGCATTGAGGGCGAAGCGGCAACAATGAGCAAAGGGATTATAAAGTTCGCGGCGCAGCCGCCATGCACGCACTTCCATCTACGCAAACCAGACTCACCCGTCACAGAACTGCTCCCTGCACATGCAAGACAACTCGCAGCAATGGAGCGCCCCCCCCCCCCCCCCGCGCGCCCGCCACGTATATATCCAGATGTGAGAATGAGTTCTCCCGGCCGGCGCACGCTGCCCCTATGTGCCAAGCGAGGTACTCGGCGAAATTTGCGCGGCCCCACCAGTGCGGTGCCAACGCGTTCTATATACATGCGTATGTACACGCACTCGGGTGCTCTCCGCTCGTCTCTGCTGCTCTCTGCCGGAGTATGCTGGTCTTTGCTGGTCTATGGCCGCGTTCGCTGGTGTCTGCTGGTCTTTGCTGCTCTCTGATGGTATATGCTGCTCTCTGCTGCTCCCTCCTGCGGTCTGCCGGTCTCTGATGTTATCTGCCGGCGCCTGCTGTCTGCCGCTCTCAAGTGCCCCTGGCCAATGATCGGAAACGTCAGCAGCTGCCGTCGCTCGCCGAAAGAACCCCTCCTCGCATCGCCGCGCGCCCTGCGACCCGCATCAAATCAATGATCCCGACCGCCCCCCCCCCCCCCCGATCATAATCGCATCACATCAATATCCTCAACCTCGCATCGCCGCGCGCGCAGTCTCTGTAGCAGGCCCCGACCAGCGACCGCGCGCATGCGGTCTGAACGCGCGCGGGAAACGCTGCGACGCTTCCAGGCGCTCCCCGATAGCCTCGTCAGTTAGGCGCCTGCCATACCGTAGAATCGAATCCAAAACGCAGCGCTTATCTTTGCCACCGCCCTCCAGCGCTCGCAGCACCTCACAGCGCGCGTGACGCTGGGTTCTCGGAGGTTCAGCTATGCCCTTGGAGATTCCGCACCAGGATGCACCATGCAATGCCGCGATGTCCGCCTTGCCAGGCTGGAACCGCGCGCTCCGTTGATGCCGCGGCCCGGGAGGCGCCCAGCCACGCATTCGGGAACTCCGCGCCGCGACCCCAGCCTGCAAGGAAGAACGAGACAAAACAAATCATAGAGGAAGACGGCGATGCGATAAAAGCGAAAGCGGACCACCAAGGGCCCCGCGGGGCCACGGAGCTTGAAACTGCCGCGAGCGAATCGGAACTAGCGCGAGCAAATAACAACCGCACGTGGCCCAGAAGCTCGGAGCTATGACGAACGACGACGAACTGGTAGTTGCTAGCCTGATGCCGGATTATCGGGGCTTTAATGAGAGAAATGCTTCGAGCTACCCCGAGGCATTCCGAGCTAATGCGAGCTGATGCGAGCTCAGCGCGGCCCCGCGGGGCAAGAATGTCCGGGGCCGGCGCAATCTACTACAAGATAGCGTGGCCGAGCCAGCGCTAGCGCGACCTCATGACGTGAGCGCGGGGCCCGCGCACTCGGATCCACCGCGAGCATGCGCGAGTAAATCCGAGCTGGCGCGCGCTTAAAAGGGGTCGACGGGGCAGGGGGATCTGGAGCGAACGCGAGCCAATGCGAGCTCCTACGAGAGCGAAGGCGAGCGAATACGAGCTAACGCGAGCTTGCGAGAGCTGTTGCGCGCTCTCAAAGGACCCACGGGGCAGGTGCACCAGGAGCTAGCGCGAGCTCGCGCGAGCTTATGCGGACCCATGCGAGAGCGAATGCGGTCCAGCACGGGTCAGTGCAGGCTGAAGCGCGCTCGCCAGGGTCCACGTGGCACGGAATGCGACAAATGCGAATACGAATGCGAGCGAATACGAGCTGCTACGTAAACAAATGCGGGCTCATCCGGGCGAGCGCGGGAAATTATACAACCGGATACAAGCTAATCCGAGCGGGCGCGCGCATTCTGGGGGTCCACGGGAAAGGGCACCTGGAGCTAGTGCCACTGCAAATTAATCGGAACACATCGGAGGTAGTTCGAGCTTAGATCTACTAGTTCGCGCTAGATTGAATTAGTTCGAATGAAACTACATGGAATTGGTTTGTACTAGCTCGAACTAGTTTGTAGCTGGCCTGAGCTCGCGTGCACACCGGGCATTCTTGCCCCGCAGAGCCCTTCTGGGCTCTCCGATACCACGCAAGCCAGAGCAAGCTAGAGCAATTTCGGCGGCGCAAGAGAAAAACAACAAAAACAGTTCGAGGTAATCCGAGGCTAATTCGAGCGGATCGGAGCTATCTCGAGCAAGTGAAAACTGATAGCTCGAACTGCTCAATTAAGATCGAAGTAGCTTGAATTAGCTCGAGCTATGAGATTGCATCAGCTTCGGACTAGCTCGAAGTAGGATGCACTAGCTAGCGCACGCTCGCGTGAGCTCCGGGCAGACTTGCCCCGTGGAGCCCTGATGGGCCCTCCGACCTCGCAGAATTTAGAGCAGGCGTGCCCATGGGGCGCGAGTTGGAGTGCCCAGGTCCCCAGTAATTCTCAACCCCCAGGAGTGAGGATTCTTCAGGGGCCCGGACTCCGAGCTTCTCAAATCACCTGGGGCTTCCCGCGCGCCTCCCAGGCTTCCCCGCGCGCGCCCCGGGGCCCGCGGCATCTCGTCGCGCGACTTGCCCAGGCCAATGGGGGCCCCGAGACGGGCCGCGAGGGCCCCGGGAGGCCCCCGTGACGGACCGCGAGGGCCCCGAGTCGCCGAACGATCTCTCCAAGACGCCCAAGATGACCTCCAGGCTGCCCAACAGGCCCCCCCAAAGGTCCCCAGGGCGCCTCCCAAGGGGGGCCCAATTCTGGCGTTCTTGCAACGAAGCTCTGAGTAGGCCCAGGAGGCCCCCTAGACCGCCCCAAGACGGCCCGAGAGGCCTCTAATACGGCTTCCAAGACGGCCCAAGAGGCCCCCGAGACGACTCCAAGAGGGAGCCCAGACGGACGCCCCGAACGGACACGTCGAGCCCTCGGCCCCAGTAACCCCCAGGAGGCCCCAAGAGGCACCCAGAAGGTCTCCAATAGGCCACAAGAGGCTCCCAAGAGGGCCCCCAAGAAGCCCCCAAGAGGCATCAAAACTGCTCCCCAGAAGCCCCCGGTGCCCTCCGAGACCCGGAATCCGAATCTGGATCCTCGAGGGGCCGTGCGGGGCGAGAATGCGCCGAGCTAATCCAAGCTCATGCGAGCTAATTGGAGCCCAGAAGGGCTCCGAGGGGCAAGAAAACGCAGTGCGAATACGAGCTGATACAAGCAAGTACGAGCTAACGCGAGCTAATTCGAGCGAGTGCGGCGACTTGTCTAAACTAGCTCGTATTAGCTCGAACGTGTTTGCGCAAGTGAGGAAAATTAGCTCGAACTAGCTAGTACTACCTCGACCACATTAGCTAAATTAGCTCGTGCTCGCTCGCATTAGGCCGAATCACCTCAAGCTAAATCAGCAAAATTACTTCCATTAGATCGTATTAGCTCGTACTAGCTCGAGCAAGCTTAGCTGAACTAGCTCGTGCTGGCTCGTTGTAGCTCGTATTCGCTTGAGATGCATTAGCTAAACTCGCTCGTAGTGTCTCGTACTAGCTCGAGCTAATGAGTTAAACTCGCTCGTATTAGCTCGTCCTATATCGTATTAGCTCGAACTAAAGTAGCCAGGTAACTTACAGTAGCTTGTACTAGCTCGTAGGAGCTCTGACTAATTAGCTAACTTACCTCGTACTAGCTCGTATTAGCTCGAGCTAAATTAGCTAAGTTAGCTGAATGACCTTCAGCCCATCCCTCCACCGTGCCTGGTTTGTGTGTCAAAATCCTCATGAATGCTTCTCGGGGTCCCTTCGGTGGGCTCACGGGAGCCTCTTGGGGGCAGTTGTGAGCCGCTCAAGACCCTCTGGGGCCCCCATCGGGAAGCGTCTCCTTGGGGGGCCTATTGGAAACCTCCCGGGGCGCCCTGGAAGCCTCTTGCGGGGCGCCCTGGAAGCCTCTTGGGCCGCCTGGACCGCGTCTTGGGTGCCGTGGAGGGGTCGTCTGGCGACTCGGCGCGAGCGCAAATCAATTCGATGCAAATCAAGCTCATTCTAGCTATTTCAAGCCAGCTCGAGCCATTAGCTCCAGTACCGAACTAGCTCCAACTAGCTTCGACCAAATCGAAGTAGCTCTCTCACGAGCACGGGCTAGCACGCTTGAGTTGCCACTAGCTCCAGGCGCCATTGCCCCGTGGGCCCCCAGAATGCGCGCATCAGCTCGTGTATGATCCCGTGTTAGCTCTCGTATTTGCTAGCAGTAGCACTGGTATTTGGTCGCACTAGCTCGCGGTAGTTTGCATTAGCTCGCATGAGCCCTAGGTGCCCACGCCCCGTGGGCCCACGGTGAGCAAGCTTCAGCCCGCAGCAGCCCGTACTAGATCGCATTAGCTCTCGTACAAGCTCGTAGAAGCTCGCGCGAGCTCGCACCAGCTCCCGGCGCCCTTGCCCTGCGGGCCCATTGTGAGCGCGCACCAGCTCGCATTAGCCCGCGTTAGCTCGCATTAGCTCATCCGCTCCCGTAGTAGCACGCATTGGCTCGCATCCGCCCCAAGTCCCCCTGCCCCGTGGCCCAGCCCACGTCGAGCGCGCGGCAACTCGCATTCGCCCCAGCGATGTCACGCTAGATCCGAGCACGCGGGCCCCGCGTTCACGTCATGAGCTCGTCCTAGCGCTGATTCGGTCGCACTAGCACGTTGAAGAGCGCACTCGCCCAAGAAATTCTCGCTCCGCGGAGCCCAACTGAGCTCGCATCAGCTCACACTAGCTCGTTCTTTGCTGGGGTAGCAGGGCGGAGCGCGGCATGGCACGACGCATCCTGGAAGGGCGTCCAGCGTCGCGCGCGCGCGCTGTGAGGTGTAGCCAGCACTTGAGGGCGGTTGCAGCAACGTCGCGTTTTGGCACGGCAAACGCCCAACTGGCGCGTCTATCGGGGAGCGCCTGGAGGCGTCGCAATCTTCCCCGCGCGCGTTTAGACCGCATCCGCGCGGTTGCTGGTCGGGGCCTGCTCCAAAGATTGCACGTGTTACGCCGATAATGGGGGGCCGGATTTGGATCGGGCGCGGGCCGCAGGGCGCGCGGCGAGACGAGGGGGGGTTCGCTCGGCGAGCAACAGCAACGGCTGGCATTTCCGATGATTGGCCAGGGGGGGCAGCCGAGAGCAGCAGGGGGCAGGGGGCGCCTGCAGAGAACATTAGAGACTGGCAGGCCGCAGCAGAGCGCAGCATAGTGCACCATATACCACCAGAGAGCAGCAGAGACCAGCGGACACGGCCAGAGACCAGCAAAGACCAGCATACTCCAGCAGAGAGCAGCTGAGTAAAGCGGAGAGCAGCCGAGCGTGTGTACATACGTACGAATATAGAACGTGCTGCACCGCACTGGTGGGGCCACGCATATTTCGCCGCGTGCCGAGCTTTGCGCTTAGGGGCATTGCGCGCCGGTCGGGGGAACGCATTCCCCCATCTGGACGTATTCGCGGCGAGCGAGCAGGGGGTCTGCATTGCTGCGTTGTGTCGTACCTGTGCACGGAGCAGTTCTGCGACGGGTGATTAGGGCTGACGTGGGAGAACGTGGGTGCGCCCCTGCGCCCCCGACCTGATGCTTCCTTTGCTCGTTGCCGCCGCTTCGCCCACTGCCAGGAAGCTCCTTGGAATGCGTCGCGCCCGACGGTGTGTTCTGGCGGCTCGAGCCCCAGGAAGACAATGCAGGCGCGTCAGCTGACGGCGTCGCGCTGCATCATGCAGCAGACGGCATCCGCGCACAGCGTGCGGAAGCACTGGGGGGGGGCCATCGCATAGCACTGCAGTCGGGAGCGGCGTGGCCTGCGCCAACATTGGCTCAAGTGCACCTGTCAAGGCCCAGTTAGACGACCGTCGCGACAAAGGATGTGTCGCGCATTCGTCGCCCGTGCGCCGCCCGTGCGTCGGCCGCCGAAAAGGCCAGCCGCCCTCTCGAACGCGCACGTCGCCCTCGCAAGGGGGCAATTTAGTGACTACGTCGCCAGCGCGGCGGACACCCGCGGGGCGGATCGCACGCGCGTCGCCCGCTCCACGGCCGCTGAAAAGGCCGGTCGCCTTCGGGAAAAAGAAAATCGCCCGCGCTGCGGCCCTCTCGGCAAGAAGAAGGCGGCCGCTGGGCTACCTCGGCAGATCAGCAAATCCCCTTAACATTACAGATGCAGCGATGCTGCTGAACGCACCCCGGCGCGAGGCCAGCAGGTCCCCGCAGCCGCCGCCACGGCCGCCGCAACCGCCGCCAGCGCCAAAACTACCACCGCCACGATCACCGCAAACGGATGCGACCGCAACCACATCCATCGCGACGATTACGACCAACACCATGTGCCGCCATCACCACCACCACGACCGCCGCGCTTCTCACGACCACCACAACGACCGACACCAGCACGATCACCGACGTGACCACCACCAGCCCGCCCACCACCAGCGGCACGACCACCGCCAGCGCGAACAAGGCGACGAACGCGACCACGACCATGATCACCAACATGTCCATTACAGAAGCACCCGCTCGCTCCCCCCCCCCTCTCCCCCCCATTCCCCTGCCGAGCCGCCCTTGCCGCCGCGCCCGCGTCGCGCCCCTGCCCCCCCCCCGCCCTCCTTTTCTCCTCGTGATCCCCCTCATCCACCGCCAACGGCGGGGCCGTTCGCGGAAGACGGGGGCGCCGCTCGCGGCGACGCGCCGCGGCCGCGGAAGGGGGCCGAAGGAGAAAAAGAAAATGATGAGGGACACGGGGCGGCGAGGGGGAAAAAAAAACCTAGACGAGAGAGGAGGGGGGAGGGACAGACAGAGGGATGCCGGTAGAAAGGAGGAGGAGGAGGGGAGGAGGGAGGGAGACGAGGCAGGAGGGAGGACGAAGGAGGAGGAATGACGAAAGAGGGGGGGCGACGAGGAAGAAAAGAGAAGGGACAGGAGCAGGCGCCGCCCGTCCTGGCGCAATGGAGGACGCAGCCGCCGCCACTTGTGAACGGCGCAAGCACGGCGGGCCGACGGCCGTGGCGCGTTGCTGTTCGGAAAAATTCTAATGGCGGGCAAAGTCGCGACTGCGTCGCGCATGCGTCGCGCGTGCGTCGCGCGTGCGTCGCGCGCGCGTCGCGCGTGCGTCGCGCGTGAGTCGCGCTTGCTTCGAGCACGTGGCGCGTGCGTCGCGCGTGCGTCGCGCGGGTCGATCGTGCGTCGCGCGTTGGCAGGGGTGCGTCGCGCGCGGGTCGGGGTGCGTCGCGCGCGCGTCGCGCGTGTGTCGCGCGTGCGTCGCGCGAGCGTCGCTCGGGTCGTTCGCGCGTCGCGCGCAGGTCGCGCGCGAATCGCTCAGAGGGCGCCGTGGACTTCCGACGGCAAGTGAACTGCGCGGCCCGCTGGCGAAACAATCAGGGGATGCGCGCAGCAATCGTAGAAATAGCGAGACCCGCGCGTGAGAACTACGAACGCGAGGAGACCAATAGACGACGCGGAGATGCAGCGCGCGCGGACTACCCCATTTCAAGCGCACGCCCCGTCAGAATTTGAACATCGGTTCGTCGCTGCAGCAATTTGGCGACGCCTCGCCCGCCGATGTATTTGGGGGAGCAAGAGGGTGGAAGTGAGGCGAGGGAAGGGCGGGCGGAAAGGGGAGCGGACGGGCGAGGGGGGGGCGCGCGGGGGCGGCGCAGCGGCGGCGGGAGCGATGGAAGGCAATCGAAGGGGGGCGGCGGGGGCGAGGAGGGCGAGAAGAAGTTCCTGGAGGGTGGAAGGACAACGGGGGGTGAGTATGGAAGCGGACAGGACGGCAGCCTGACACAAAAGAACTGAATGCAAATTTCGCCAACGGGACAAGACGCGCAGCGCGTTGGACGAAGGGAAGAAGAAGGAGGAGGGGGGGGGCAGGAGGACCGGCGCGAAACGACATGGGGGTGCGGGGCGCGATGCGACGGGGCAAAGTGGCACCGCGTCGCGCGACGTGGCGTCACCCCCGCCGTGGCGCGACACGCACAGCCCCCAATCAACGCGAGGCGTCTTCGTCCTCAGCAACGGTTGGCGCCCCCGAAAATGCGCGCCAGCAAATCCTCTTGCGCCGAATTGGAAACAGAACGCGTTGGTGGACCGTCGAGCTAGAATGCGCCACGACCGCCAAAATGGCTGCTGGTGCACAGGCGTCGGAAACCTAGATATCGCCAGAGAAATTCTGGAATCGCGCCATATGTCGCCCACGCACTCTGGGAGGCCGGGGATCGGGACAGAGACGCAAGCCAGGTCCGGCGCACGGGCGACGCTCGGGCGACGCACCGAACGAAACTTAAAGGGGGGGGGGGGGGGTCGCTTGACTGGGCCTTAACAAGTGCACCCCCCATCCCCCCCGGCCCCCATGCGCGCGCCTCGCGCTCGCAGCCCGCGCCCGCGCTGCAAGGCCCGCAAGACCCACCTGGCGTCGCCGAGGAAGACGGCGCCGCGAAAGGGCTGGGCGGGAGCGATTGCAGACAAAAACAAACTGCGCGCGGCCTCAGCAAAGAACCCCCGCGCCGCTTGGCCGCGGCCCCAGGAGGCGGGAAGACGCAGTTCCCGCCCGCGGACAAGCTCGCAGGGGGGGCCCGCGAGGGGGCACCTCAGAAGCTGGCGACAGACGACAAGCGGCCCGCCGACAGCGGGTCAGAGCGCGAAGCCCCCTGCAAAGGCGGTTTGCAGCAGCGCTTGCTCTTCGACGATTGCCGCTGCAACGCCCGCTCCGACCGCGAAGAAGGCGCGGCGGGTGCGCGGCTGCCGCGGCGACCCGACGCCAAGCGCCGGCGGTCCAGCCGCGGCGGGGGGGGCCGCGGACGCCGCGATCGCAGCTCGGTGTTTCGGCCGTGGCCACCTCGACGCGAATGAGCTCGGGCTTCGATTTGGCCATGAGGCCGCGCCCCCCTCCCGCCGACGTGCGCCTGCGGCTTCCGACGTCTGGGGAGGTGCCTGCTCGGTGCGCCCCCGCGTGCCAGCCGGGTGAGATTGACCGTAATTAAGATATGGGCCAATGTCTTGCGGGAGGTCAACGGGGGGGCATCAACGACGCGGCCTGGCCGGCCCAGAGAAACAACCGCGCGCAGTATCAGAAGCTGTGTCGCGACACGGCCCACGCTGCGGATTGCGGCCCCGCGCCTCGACGTTTCCCGTCTCGGCAAACCAGCGACCCCTTCGTCGTCGGCTTCGTCGCCGCCCCCGCCGCGGGTGATCCGCGAGCGCCTGCCGAGGAACTCGCGTCTGCGAAGAATGCCAAGCTCGAGGTCGACCGTCGCGCGCCCCATGCTCAGACAGCCGCCTCGACAACATCCCACGCGGCCCTCGCGGAGACGACTCACTGGAAAAATCAGGCTGCAAGGTGGGCCCCGGATTTCGACGCGCCCGACGCCCCGCCTGTCACCGATGGCGCCGTCGCCAGCAAGATTCGCTTCATCGCCGCGTTTGCACCAGAAGCCAGGGGCCTCAAAGAGAAGCGCCGTGGGGGTCTCGGCGCCGGCGCGCTCGGTAGCCGCCGAGGTCGAATCCGCGCCAGGGCCCCGTTTGGGCGACGCCCCTCGCTTGGTGGGCGACGCGGGCAGCGCCCGCATCTTGGGGGCGCGCCAGGAGGCGCGCAGGTCTCGCGCGCGCCTCGCTCGACGAGGCTGACAGGACAGGGCGGCATCAGCAGGGGCCTGGCGAAACGTGACCGGCAGGCAGGAGCAGCAGGCGCCGCCAGACGCGGAAGCCACGGCATGCAGCTCGGGCGCGATTCCACGCCTGCTGCAACCTCGCTGCTATCCCACAGGGTTGCTGGGATTGGCGCATCTGGACAAAGACGCGGCCCACTCCTCGGCGGTTCGGAGACGCCGCGAAGCCCGCGCCATGAGCGGGAGTCGACGCTGCTAACGCTCCGCGAGTGGGTGCGACGCCTGCTCGTCTGCGCGAGGCCCGTTAGCAAACGGGTCCGCCGGGGCGGCCTGGGCGATGCCTAAATGCGCCGGGCTGAGCTGGACTGGCGCAAGTCCGGCTGGGCTGACAGGGCTGAGATGCATTGACATGGGCCGGACTGCCAGGGCCCCGTTAGCGCGCGGGTCGGCCGGGGCGGCGGGGCTACACCGCAGCGCGCTGGACTGGCGCAAGTCCGGCTGGACTAGCAAGGCCAAGATGCGCCTGCTCGGGCGGGGCCGGGCTCAGAAATGCGGCAAAATGCCCGGCCTCAACCGAAGCTCATTGAAGCTAATAAGACCGAGTAACCACCTGAGCGCAACGTTTTATGATTCAAGGAGCTCTCAGGCCGATGACACCAAATATAAAGAACCCAGGGTCGGGAAGCCAGTGGAAGCCCAATCGCGGATTGGCAGTGGATATCACCGCAGCCCTTCTCAGATAAAGGGGCGCTTCAGGGTCTGGCGCCCCCTGGGCACATGCCTTAACGGGCGCCCCCACCGCGTTGGCATTCGCCCCATGTGTTCCCGCTCCCGATCAGATGGCCACGACTGCGGGGGCGGCCGGGGGCAGTCTGAACGGGTTGGCCCCCCCGAGAAACAATGCCGCGGCGCCCCCTCACCGCGGGCCCCCCTTTTGGTCGGCCCCGGGGCCCGACCCCCACTCTCGGAGCCCGGACAATCAGCCAGAGAGACAAGAGATACGCCGGGAGGGGGAGGAGGAGGAGGAGTCCGTAGCCGTGTTTTTCTACAAGCTATCACGACCTTTCGGAAAACTGAGAGAGCCGCCCGCGAGCTAAGCGCGGTGGTCTCCGCCGGAGTGCCCAAGACAGTGCCGCGCGTGAGCGAAGTCTCGCCATGGCCCATGTACCGCCTCGCTCTCCCCATGCTGCATCATCTCATGCCAGGAAGGAGACGCGCGCAGATTGGACTACGCAGCTCGAGCACATAGAGTACCATCTGCCTTTGAGCACGACTTGCACAAGGCACTGGCTCTGGGCCATTCAGCAAAATCACCATGCAATCGAGCAAGCGATGACACTGAAACGCACGCTGGGCTCAACACGCGCGCAAGTCTAATCGCACCAAGCATTGGCACTCATCCAGCTGATGTCGACTTGCGCACACTTGGCCACGCAGGTGTCCAATTTCCCCCATGCATGCCGTCTCCCTTTAGTCATGCTCGCGCCACCGCCGCCTGCAAATCGCTCGCCAGAGTTTCACGCAACTGCCCCAACAAATCCTCGGCTACGGGAAACTGGTCAAACGTATCGGGGTCTGGACTCACATTGACTTGGTGTTCTTCATGGAAGTGCCCAATCAGGTGTCGTTGGCAATCAGTCAGGTGTTGTTGGTACTCAGTCAGATGTCGTTGGCGCGCAGTCAAATGCTTTAGGTACTCCAACAGATAACATTGGCACTCAGTCAGACAATGTTGATGCTCAGACAGATGTTGTAGGCACTCAAACAGAGAACGCTGACGTTGGCAATCATATGTAGTTCGATGTCAGCCCGAAGTCGTTGGCGCGCAACCAGATAGCGTTGGCATCCAACCGAACAAATCGACTCCGGACGTCATTGGCGCTCGGTGAGGTACCGTGCGCGGGCCCTACGCAGTAGAATGACGCTGGTACTCAGTCAGATGTCGCTGGCACTCATCCATGTGATGTTGGTGGTCAGTCAGGTGTTGCTGGCCGTCAATCAGTTGTCGATGGCCTTCAATTAGATCATTGTGGTATTCAATCGTACGTCATAGGAACTCTTTCAAAGCTCACTGACGCTCTGGCAGGCTCGAGAGATAGCGATGACCAGCCATCATACATCACCCCTGCGCGGCCGTTTCGTACTATGCCGGAAGAAACCATCAGACACGCCACAAATACAGCAAGCCGGCGTGGCTTAAATTACAGCAGTGCGCATCGCAACCCCGCGGGGAAGATATTGACTTGATGTTCAATTGTGCCGCGGCCATGCGCGCAGCACTGCGCAATGTTCCATGCAATGACTATGGCTGATTGGCGCGACTTGTACAATAATATGAGGCGCGCTTCGAATCCAATTACCTACTAACAGCTTGTGCTGATAAGTTTCTAGTAAGGTCAAAAGAGAGCATCATGACACTCCGGGGCGGTCTGGGCGGAAGCCGGCAGAAACCGGGAGAATCCGGCGGAGCTCATTCCGCGCGCGCAGGTACGCACGGGAGCCACCTCGGCGCCATCGGAGGTGCGTTCCGTGCGCGCAGACACACACGGGAGCCACCTCGGCGCCATCGGAGGTGCGTTCCGTGCGTGCAGGTACGCACGGGAGCCACCTCGGCGCCATCGGAGGTGCGTTCCGTGCGTGCAGGTACGCACAGAACCACCTCGGCGCCATCGGAGAAGCGTTCCGCTCGCGCAGGTACGCACGGGCGGAAACCATTGATAGCAGCGTCTCGTTTGGAATGAGCACAAAAAGAATGTGCTGTCTCGTTGATAGTAGCGCCTCCATTGCAAACGCGTCCACTATTGATCGCAGCGTTTCGCGCCCAGTCAAATCCGAACATGAATCTAAAGAAGAATGCTTCCTTATATGCTCATACACATGGCTGTTAGGTTGCTTTGCTGGGATAATCGGTCCTTGTTCCTCCACATTCGAAGTCATCATCCTCTTCGAATCCTCCCGGCGCGCATGTGGCGCATCGCGCTGGGCCTGCTGGTCATGCAAAACGCGCGATAAAAACTGTCATTCGGGCTCCTCTCGCCCCTTCCGCTCCTTCGGGCCGCGCGAGCCTCTCCTCCCCCCTCGGGGGCCGTCGCCCGCTGCTGGCTGGGGGAGCGCTCTTGCATGCGCGTCCGCCTAGGTGGATGTCTGCGCGTGGAGCGTCGCCTCCAGCGGTTGGGCACTGCGCCTGTTCGACCCTGGTTACTCCGCGTTGTTGCTGCTTGCTGAAAGATGGCGCCGCGCGCGCGCCACGTTCCTGCCTTGAGTGGGGCGGCAGCGCGGAGCCGTTCAGCAATGCAAGCGCATTGCCAGCGCACCTCGTGAATCTGGCGCGGTTCGCGCATCCCGCTCACGGCCCACGAGGAGGACGACTGGAGATGGATGAGCAGGAGGTGGGGCAGCAGCAGCATGTGCGACTCGACGCACTGTTGCAGAGGCAGATACAGCTCGTCTTTGATTGCGCGCGTGCCACTCCGAGCCGTGCACCGCCCTTCTTTGCGCTAAATCGTCGCGCGCGCGCATGCTCCTCGCGGAGGGCGCCCGCTTCACCGTTAAGAGTACGTTAGCCGCACTCTGGACTTTCATTAACCTGACTATCAGTTCCCACGCGCGTCGAGGGCGCGGCGCGGCGACAGGGGACATGCCGACGCGCCGAGGCGTTGTTGCAGCATGCGGCGGCCCTCGCAGCACCTCGAGCACGCCGCGGCCAGATGTGGCGCCGAGGAAGCGGAGGCAGCAGGTGCCACGTCGCAACGGCGCGTCGGCCGCAACGGGGTGCGCCGAGCCGCGCCGGGCCGCATGCATCGGCGCGCGCCGTCGCTGGGACGTTCATCCCTGGTCGCCGGCATCTCGATTGGAGCGCGCCTGCCACCAGTCGCGGCGCCTGGGGCGTGGCGGGGGGTCCGGGGGCGATGTCGGGGCGCGGAGGCTAGGGCGCGGTGGTCGCGCGGATGACCGCGCGGGCGCGGCGCGGCGAAGCTCGAGCACGCTCGGCGCCGCCTCAGCGCGCGGCGCCCGAAGCGCGCGCTCACGAATGATACTTCGAATAGTTTACAATAGAGGTGGAGGAGGAATGGGTGGGAGGAGGAGGCGGGGGGGCTGAGGTGGGCCGCGCGCCTCGACGCCGCGGCGCGCGCTCGCGCGCAACTGCGCCCGAGACGAACAAGAAGGCCGAAGGTATCCCCGCTCTCTTCGGCCCCCGCCGCCCCGCCCACCCCCCGGGCGCGCGAGGCGCGCGGCCACTAAGACAGACTAGGAGGAGGAAGAGGAGGGGGGGGAGGGGGAGGAGGAGGAGGAGGAGGAGGCCACGAGCCAGCGCCTTGAGCGCCTCGCCGGAGAGCGTCTCGAGGTAGGCGAGGCCACCCTGCTGCGCGCCCGACGAGCTCCAGGCCCTTGATGGGGTCGCCCGTGGGCTCCGAGATGTCAATCACCTCTGCGCCCCCGAACTCTGCGCGGGAGCCTCCGCTGCGCCGGCCGCGCCACCGGTCGTGGAGCTTGTCGCGCTCGGAGTCGACCTGGTCCGCCGCCTCTTCTTTGCCGCCAGCTTGATGCCCCCATCCAGCTCCTCCTGCTGGTGTCCGTTGCAGGCCAGCTCCTCCATCTGCAACTGCTGTTGGCGCATCGTCTCAGCTGGGGCCCGCTCTGGGCACCTGCGGCGGCGCTCGCGGAAGCCCAGGTTCACCTCCAGGCGCCATCCGCAGCGCCACTTCTTGACGTAGCGGGTCACCTGCGAGAGCGTCTCCGCGCTGGGTCGCCAAGCCACTCTCCGGATGCCCTCATTGTCCTTGTTGTTGTTGGCTGCCGTCAGCAGCTGTAGGCCCCGTTGGGGCGGCCGTTGCGCCGACGTCGGCATCTTCTTGGCCCGCGGCTGAATGGGTTTCTCCACTGAGTCGCTGCCGCCCCTCTGCTTCTGCTTGCCCTTGATGCCCGAAGGCCCCCCACTCCTCGTCCACGAAGTCCCCCAGCGGCGTCGGCAGCTTCTCCCTGCTCTTCTGGTTGCCCTGGGCCTCATCGAGCGCCTCCGAGCTCGAGTCCACCTCCGTGAAGCCCCCGGGCATGTCGGCGCTCATCAGCGCGTCTCCCAGGGTCGGCCAGCTCTCGAGGACGTTAACGCCCTCGAGAGGCGCCATCACCTGCCGCTGCGCCTGGAGCCAACGCTGGTCCAGATCCAGCTCCTGCTGCCAAGAGAGAGAGGCCCGACACCAGGGGCGCCTTCTTGCACGAGGTGCCCGCCAACGTCACGGAAGAGAGTGACGACAGCCCCTAGCTCCTCGATGAAGCCCTTTCAGCTGCGCTCCCAACTCACGCGCGGCGCACGAGATGGGGGCGCACGCCCGATTCACCAGCGCCCCATGCCCCCCCGCGCCGCGCCCCCCCCCGCGCGCGCGAGGATGGCCCTCCTGGGCCAGGAGGGGCTCGAGCCAAAATGGTTGGAGCCCAAATGGATTGAGCCAATCCCAGGAGTGCAAAATGACATTAAATATGTTATAAATCCTTGCCACCTTCAAAAACAACCATGATACATTTTTGACAAGAAAAAATGTAACAGAATGTGCGTTACATTTTTCACACTATATGTATATGCTTGTTTGTTGTTTTAGTGTTTTTTGCTTCAGAAATCGGTGATGCCCATATGCCCGTATAGACATGATTTCAAAATCGTGCTCTCGCCGTCAGCGCCATCGCCCCCGTCCCCCCCTCCACTGCGCGCACGTGCGCCGAGAGCTTTATTTTTGCCCAAGGGCTTCCCCTCGCCCGCATTCGAGGCGCGAGTGCGCCCGTGAGGGCCGCGAGGGCCCTCCAGGGGCCATGTCGGAGGAGGATCTCGACGCGGCGGCGGCGCCGCCGCGCGGCAAAGGCGGGGGAAGAGGATGAAGGAAGGATCGGTCGTATGTCGTCGTCGGTCGTTCGTCGGTCGTTCGTCGTTCGTCGGTCGTTCGTCGGTCGTCGATCGTTGGTCGATCGTTCGTCTGTAGTCGATCGTTCGTCGGTCGTCATTCGTCGGTCGATCGTCGGTTCGTCGATCGTTCGCCGACGTCGCCGTGGACGTTCCGAAAGGAGGAGGGGGTCGACGACGGCGGCGAGGAGGGATTGTCGCCAGGCGACTCGATGATGTTGGCGACGGCCGTCCTCCCCATGCTCCAGCGGGCCGGGAAGCCGAGCTTCATATTATACGGGGAGGACGGCCGCAACTCGCCGCTGCAGATTGATAGGTTCACCGAGCCCGTCGTCCAGTTTTTCGGAGAAGTGATCAGGATTGCGCAGGGGGATGAAAATAGCAATTAGGCGAAATGAGTGAGGACAGGGTGAACATGAGATGAGGATGTTGATGATAAATGAGATGAGGCGGAGGCGGTAGCAGGATGAGAAGGAGGATGACTATGAGGAGAAGGAGTCGATCAATGACGAGTGACGGGAACTTCGGGAGGGTGGGGGGGTAGCTCCCAGGAAGAAGCAGTGCAGCGTCTCCGACCTGAAGATTAATGACATTGAGATGCAGGGGGCGCTGCACCAGGGGGCGCTGGCAATCGGGTTCGGGTTCAGCGACAGAGACATGTCAGAGTGGAAGCGGACCATGAGCAAGCGGATTCGCACCATGGTGTGCCATATCAGGACAGAACGCGAGAGAGACGATGGCGGGAGAGGATGAGGAACGGATGGAGGAAGATTAAAGGAGAGCAGGTAGGGATTACGATGAGATGAGCAGGAGAGAGAGGGAGAAAGAGAGATAGAGAGATGGTAAACACACACTATATATACACACCAAAAGAGGGAGAGAGAGAGAGAGAGGAGAAACAGAGAGAAATAGATATTGAGAGAGCGAGCGAAAGAGAGAGAGAGAGAGAGAGAATGAGAAAGAGAGAGAGAGAGACAGATATGTAGAGAAAGGTATCATGATGGAGACCATTGTAGTGGGGACCTCGAGGGGACAGGATACGAATACAGACCGGATGTTAGAATAGATGCAGAAAAACAGGGACACATATACACACATGTGCATACAGAGAGAGAGAGAGGGGGGGGGAGAGAGAGCCCGCGCCCGCAGGAAGTACCAGGGCAAAGACTTCGTCCGCAGGATCCAGGAGGCATCCGAGGGGCACTGCGGCGAGGCGGCATCGCCGAGGCCGTCGCCCAAGGTCGCGCTCAAGCGGCCTGCTGCTGCTGCCCCAGCGGCGCTGAAGCGCCCCGCCGCTACCCTGGACGATGGCGATGATGATGAGAACGGCGAGTCCAGGGGCAGTGAAGAAGATGATGATGATGAGGACGGCGAGTCCAGGGGCGGCGGTGAAGAAGATCCAGATGATGAGGACGGCGAGCCCAAGAACTACGTCGGGGGCAAGGACAGCGACAGCGACGGCCTCGGCGAGCCCAGCATGGAGGAGCGCATCGCGCACATGGTACATCAGGCTGTGGGGTGGTAGCGCGGTGGAGGGAGGGAGGGGATGAAAGCGAGGCGGGGGAACTAGAATGAGACGGGGGGGGGGAGGTGGAGGCCAGGCTGAGAGAGGGGGTGTATGTATATATATATATATGGAGAGAGAGAGAGAGAGAGAGAGAGATGGGGAGAGAGAGAGAGAGAGAGAGATGGAGAGAGGGAGGGAGAGAGAGAGAGAGAGGTAGAGAACGAGATAGAGAGAGATGCGGAAACAAAAACCAACAACAGGAGGGAGGGAGAGGGAGGGATGGAGAGAGAGAGAGAGAGGTGGACAGGATATTGATGGGGGACGGGGAGGAGGAAAGGGAGAGGGATAAGGAGAATGAGGGAAGGAGGGATAGGGATGGAGGGAGGGACGGGAGAGAGAGTGTGTGAGAGAGAGGGGGAGCGAGACAACGAGAGAGATACAAACGATGCTATCTCTGATGGGGGGTCGAGCATGTTAAACAGTAGCGAGCGACCTAAGTTGGTGTTCAGCTACAGCGCTGAACACCAACTAAACACACAACAGCAACAACCATCATCGCAAAATCATCGCAAACTCATTGCAAAATCATTGCACAATCATTGCAACACTCGCCCAACATGCAGCATGACAAACCGTGTGACATTGTGATGTCATCGTCCCGCCCTAAGCCCAAGGCTGCTCGCCCCCTCCGTGCAGCTGCAGCGCGCCCTGGTGATGATCGTGCAGCTGCAGCGCCCCCTGGTGATGATCGTGCAGCTGCAGCGCCCCGTGGTGATGATCGCGCAGGGCCTCATGGTGATGATCGTGCGCCCCGTGGTGATGATCGTGCAGGGCCTCCTGGTGATGATCGCGCGCCCCCTGGTGATGATCGCGCAGCGCCTCCTGGTGATGATCGTGCAGAGCCTCCTGGTGATGATCGTGCGCCCCCTGGTGATGATAATGCAGCAGAGCCAGCGCCCCCTGGTGATGATCGTGAAGCAGCGCCCCCTGGTGATGATCATGACGCAGCGCCCCCTGGCGATGATCGCGTAGCAACTCGGGGAGAGATGTACACGTACGGCTGGGACGAGATCGCGAAGCAGGCGTGGCGCTCGCTCGACGGACAGTCGGCAGTGCAAGCATGAGTATGAGAAGGCGAGGATAAGGATGATGATGACGGGACGTGGGGATTGATGAGGGGGAGGGGGCTTGGCGAGAGATCGAGAATGAAGATACGCACGAGGAAGAGTATGAGGCGGGTGATGATGAGGTGGAAGAGGTGGATGATGGGGGACAGGAGGCGGATCAGGAGGGAAGGAGAAGACGTGGGCTGAGGAGCACGAGGATAATTTTTGTTCGCTCGGATTCACAGGAGGGTACAAGGAGTACGCCACGACGTGGGTCACGAGCGCCTCGGGCTTGCCCGACGAGGAGGCGCTCGCCTGGTGGCCCGACGGTGACGCCATGCCCGTGGGAGGCTGGCGGAACAAGGACACGTCCGAGCTCAATGCCGAGCTCGAGGCGAAGGGCAATGCCGATGCCGCCAAGGCCAAATCCAAGGCCAAGGCAAAAGCCAAGGCCCTGCTCAAACGGCCCGCCGCGGCGGTGCCCGCGGCGGCGGAGGGGGGGCTGGCACCCCCGCCGCCCAAGAAGGGGAAGCCTAGCCCCTCGCTCAAGAGGCCGCGGGCCAGGAAATAATTTGTCACCGCCCCAGGAGTTGCCCCTGAATAATACCACACTAACCACTAACATCACCAGGCGTGTTCCCGTGTAAGCCCCCCAATAAACTCGCGAGTGGAAGCCCCGTGCAAGCCCCCCAGCGTTCCCGTGTAAGCCCCCCCGTGGAAGCCAACGTGTATCAGACATTGGCCATCTAAATGCATCGAGACCCTGGATTGCTATCCGAACGATTGATCGTCAACCGCGCAAGGGGGGGTGGGCACCGATCTTGCTTGCACTGGCCTAGCCCGATGAAGGTGGTCCGAGAGCGTCACGACGACCGTGAAGAACGACTGCCTCAAGAAAGACGGCACGCGGAAGAGGACGCGTTGCCTTGTTTCTCAGACAGGTGGTGACAGCGAGACGGAAGCGTAGGATGAGGACGTGGAGGAAAGGACGAGGATGACCACGTGGGCGAGGAGGACGATGGCGAGAGGGGAGCACACGATGAGGACGGGGGGGGCGATGCCCGTATCAAGCGAGACGACGAGGCGGACGAGCGCGAGGAGGACGGGACAGGGACTGGCGATGGCAAGGAGGTCGAGAACGGGCGGCTAATGAGGGATGACGAGGGGAGGGCATGGAGATACAGACGCAGGGCGAAGATGGGGAGGTAGAGGGATGGCGATGCGGGGCGATGATGCTGGCGAGACTGCCCTTAAATCAGCAGCCGCAGGATCGCTGTGATCAACGACCACGGCAAGCAGATCTGCCAACTGACAGTGGACGACACGGAGGGGCTGGGCACGTTCGCGGGATAGGGAGAGGCACGCACACATCTATACAAACATATATAGGTATGCCCATGAGGAAAGAAAGGGATGCGGAGAGGGACAGGGAGGGCGACATAGAGAGAAGGGGGACACATATGGAGATACAGAGGGACGGATCTTTTGGGTACATGCATATGAGGAGATAGTGTGAGGTATAGAAGAGATACATATACATGTATATCTACATCTACTTATATTCAAATATGGGGGGATAAGCATCGATAACACGACTCATAAAGGCGTGGAGGCAGGATTCAAGCGTATGCTTCTACCAATACATATAAACATATATGCATACACACGCATATATGTAAACCTATTTATATGTATATGTAGGTGTACGCGCATCGGCGGAGAGTGAGAGAGGGTGACCACGAGAGGGCGATGTAGAGAGCGAGATAGAGAGAGGGAGAGAGAGCGAGAGGGATGACGAGCGGGTGAGCGAGAGAGAGAGAGAGAGAGAAAACGAGAACTATAGAGGGAGAGAGAGGGCGGGAGAGAGAGAGAGAGAGAGAGAGAGAGAGAGAGCGAGAGCGGGAGACATGGCGGTCTGGATAGAGAGCGGGCCAGGCGTATGCAGGCGTGGCTTGACGACGCGCAGAGATCGAGAGATAGAGATAGAGATAGAGAGTGTACGAGCGTTGGGAGAGCGACGCATGCTTGAAGTAATGAGCGCATGCTCTGTCACGGCTCTAGCATTGCTTCGCTGACAGGAGGGCGCATCGTCCATATCATGTGTTCAATGCTTCTACTCTGAGTTGGCAGTGCACGTTCGCTTACCCTTGCTGTGTTCTAGCTTCGCCAGAGCGGTGGCTAATGCTGCCACGTGTGGTATATATGTATATATATGTATTTGGATGTGCAGGTGTGTGTATAAAATAAAAAACGGGCATGGCAGATCGACGAGCCCAACGCCCTGGGGATCATGGAGGAGATCGCGCAGGCCTACGTCGCTGGGGAGGTGTCGAAGGACTGGCGCCGCAGCTTGCAGGAGGAATAGGAAGAACAGGATGGTGATGATGCTAATGCTGATGTTGATGATGATGATGCTGCTGATGGTGATGCTGATGCTGATGCTGTTGATGATGATGATGATGATGCTGATGATGATGATGATGATGATGATGATGATGGCACTGATGATGAGGATTAGGAGGAGGGGAAGGTGGAGGAGGATACGAGAAGCAGGACGTGGGTGCAACATGCATGGGGGAGGAAGGGTCGAGGAGGGCGGCGCGCAGGAGGAGGCGGAGGGGGAAGATGATGAGGAGGTGGATGAGGTTGAGGATGAATTGTACTGGGGTAAGAAATATGTGAGACAAAAACACATGCAAGCGGAAACAACCGCGGGTGATGGGCCGTGTTGAACATGGAGAATCCTGCGAAAAAAACGAAGGGAGGCGGAAAAACGGATGGAGACTCGACCTCAGGGTACAGAGTGGCCAGACCATGGGAGTAGGAGGCGTGAGGAGAGAGGAGAAATACGTTTCCCATCTTCGTCCAATCACCTCCTGTCCTATTCCTCCTGTCACCTCCTGTCCTCTTCCATCCACCGCAAGCACATAACAACAGCATGGCACGCAAATCACTACGCGCCATCGCAGCATCATCACACCATCATCGCATCGACAAATCACCTGCAACAACAGCATGCGCCAGTCATCCGCTACAACATGTTGTTTGCAGCACGAGTTTTGCCTCGAGCGATCTTCTCAGGTGAAGGCATCGGTCAGGAGCGTCCCACCTGTCTCGGGACTCGAGGGCGGTCATGGCGCAGCCTGGGCAACCCGCGGAGCCTGGTCGCGTGATCAGTCGTGCCCAGCCCCTCCTCCCGAACGAGACCGAGCCCGAGGAGTACCATCGCTTTGGAGGTATCTGCGGGGTCAACTGGTCGTTTCCCGAGGGCAGCGGTAGCCTCTTGCGATCTCGATTTCTGGTTACGATTCCGATGACCGATTCCGACTTCCAGATTTCCGATGTCCGTATTCTAGCAGGCACTGGGCGCCGCCTGCACGAGCCGCAGCAGCACTTCCAGGGCTCCGCCTTCAGGATCGGCACCACGGGGAGTTCGCAGGTGAACGATGACGATGATGATGAGGATGATGATGGTGATGATGATGATGATGATGTGATGGTGGTGATGATGATGATGATGGCGACGATGCTGAAACTGATGATGAGCATGATGATGATGGTGATGGTGCTGATGATGCTGATGATTATGATGCTGCTGATGATGATGATGCTGATGACGATGATGTTTATCGTGGTGATGCTGTCGCTGATGATGTTGATGGTGCTGTTGATGTTGATATTGTTGTTGGGGATGGTGATGTTGATGATGTTGGTGCTGACGATGAAGATGAGGATGAAGATGAAGATGACGATGCTGATAATGATAATGATGATGATGATGATGATGATGATGATGATGATGCTGATGATGATGCTGATGATGATGATGATGATGGTGGCCGTGGTGGTGATGAAGGCGATGCTGATGGGAGGAGGAGGAGAAGGATGATGAGACGAGACGGAATAGGAGGGGGGTAGGAATGAGAAGAGAAAATACATGTGTAGGAGGCAAGTCGGAACACGGAATCGCACCCCAGGTGGCTGGCGCAGCCCCAGTCGTGGAGATCGAGAGCGACAGCGATGAGAAGCAGCCTGAGACGGTGTGTGAGCCCGACGCCGCGGGCGCCACGATGTGGGATACGCATGCGGGCTTTGAGACGCAGGTCTGCGCTGAGGCGCCGACGATGGCGTTGTCCGCGGCTGCGTCGGCGCCATTGGCGACTGCGGGCGGCGCCATGGACGGCCCCGTGGACGGCAACGCCAGTTCGCAGCCGCGCGAGTCCCAGCCTCGACAGACAGGGCATTGGACCGATGCATCTGACTCGTTGGTGCACGCGGCTGATGCGGGGGCGGGTGGGGAGATGCCGATGGACGTGGACTCAGAGGGGCCCGTGCAGGCGGAGGTCGGAAGCAACGAGCCTGTTGGCGGCGCGGAGGTGCAGGTCGACCGCGCACAGCCTCGGGACGAGCTCGACAGCGCCCCAGCACCGCCAGCAGCTGCGACACCCCCTGCCGCAAGCGCAGCAGCAGCAGCAGCCCCAGCAGCAGCCCCAGCAGCAGCCCCAGCAGCCCCAGCAGCAGCCCCAGCAGCAGCAGCAGCCCAAGCAGGTTCACACCCGTCGGATTGGCATTCGGGTTCGCGGCAGCCCGACGAGACGCCCCAGGACACTCCACCAGCGGGGGCCCCTGCGGGGTTGCATGTCCCAAGGGCTCCGCAGACTCCACTGCAGCACTTCGGGTCTGGAGCGTCTTCGAGTGGCCTGCCGTTCACGCCTTCGCCAGTATCCAGGCCGACCCAGCCCTCCGTCGGCGATCAGGCCGCAGCGCTGAACCTCGGCATGTCCTTCGACTGCATTGGCCGTGCTGCTCAGGACACTTGGGGCGGTGAACGCTCAGACGCTGGCGATCGATTCGATAATGATGCGGTGCCCGCGAACGCCTTGATGCGTGTAAGAGTGCGCTGGGAAACCTGCGTACCCTTCTCATGTGTCGTGGTCAGATTCGCAGACCCCGTCATCGTGATCGGCGTTGTCATCGCCGCGTCTTGGGCGTGGATTGCCCCAGAGGAGGGGGCAGCAGCGCAGGTGAACGCAGCCGAGGCCGAGGTGCGCAGGGTCATCGGAGAGGTCATGGGTCATGAGTTGCCCACGGCTCCAGCAAGCTCTGACGGCTCGGGAGAGACCCAGGACACGTACGGGGGGCTGGAGCAGACCACCTACTTCGCGCTGCAGGCGTGCGTCAAGCAGGATGAGGCGTTCGACCTCAGGGGCATGCTCGGCCAGCAGTTCAATCGCTGGAAGAAGGTGGGGGGCACCTAAATAATCGACATCATCTCCACCATCAACATCATACTTGTGACCGTCATCGCCATCACCAACGTAGCCACGGAGGGAGGGAGGGAGGGAAGGCAGGAGGGGCGGGGGAGGGATGGGAAGGAGGGAGAGACGAGGCTGGAGGGAAGGAGGGAGGAGGGATATAAGGAATGTGTTTCTTTGTGTTCTCCCGTCTCTGGCCCTGATAAGTGCCGACTGAAACCGCCAAACAACATCCACGTCGCACTTCCCCCCCCAATCCCGCGCAGGCGAACAAGGCGGAGGGGGGCAAGTACACCAACCTCCCGACGCGGCAGTCGAAGGCGGAGTTCAGGCTCAAGTGGGCGCAGGACAGGTTCGAGGCAGCCGAGCAGTCAAGGAAGAGGTCCACGCAGTACAGCGAGGAGAACACTGTGGAGGGTCGGTTCCTGTCGTTCGACCGCGTCGTGACAGAGGAGGGCGGCGCGCAGAACCCAGCCAACATCATGGCCGTGGGGGGCTGTCGGAGGAAAATGGAGAAGGACGGTGAGGCGGGGGGGGGAGGAGGCAGATCGGGAGGAGGAGGATGAGGAGAAGGCCGGAACGATGAGGGCGAGGAAGGTGACGAGGAGGGGTGCCAGACGGCCAGCGAGAGGAAACTGAAGAGGGAGGAAGAGGAGGAGTACGAATATGATGATGCAGATGATGATGCTGCTACTGATGATGATGCGGATGCTGATTAAGCTGATGATGAAACATTGATGATGCAGATGCTGAATAAGATGATAAGGATGCTGATAATGCTGATGATGATGATGATGATGATGATGATGACGATGATGGCAATGATGATGATGATGATGATGATGAGGATGCTGATGATGCTGCTGCTGGTGATGATGATGATGATGAGGAGGAGGAGGAGGAGGAGGACGAGGATGAGCGGGGGAAGCCGCAGGCAGCAATGATCTACTGCGCCAGGGCCCATCGCATGCCAGGCTTCGTCCGCAAGTGCGAGATGACCGACCGCATCAAGTGGAAATACATCGAGTTCTCCGAGAGGCAGAGCAATCGTCAGCTGTGGTCGATCGACCGCGTGGAGCACCAGTCCAAGGCCCCGACCGCTGCCGCAGTGATGCCCCCTCCGCCGCCTCCCAGGGCGACGCGCAGGCTCGAGGGCGCGGATGCCGAGCCCGAGGCCCCCCCTAAGGCGAAGGCCAAGACCAGCGCGGCTGTCGCGCCGAGCGCTCCGCCAGGCCCGCCACCGCCCAAGGCTGTCGTGGCCGAGCCTGCCTTGCCTCCGCAGCAGAAGGCGAGCGCGGCAGCCGCAGCAGCAGCAGCCGCAGCAGCAGCAGCAGCCGCAGCAGGTGCTACGACAACGAAGGCATCGACGGCAGCAGCTCCCGCTGTCGAGTCCGAGGTTGTCCCGACGGCGCCTGTCGCCCCGACGGCACCTGGCGTCGCGAAGGCGCCTGGCGTCGCGAAGGCGCCTGCCGTCGCGAAGGTGCCTGGTGCGAAGGCGCCTGGCGGGAAGGCGACTGGCGCGCCTGCGAAGGCGGTCACGCCCGAGCAGGCCTTCAAGAAGACGTGTACCAAGTTCACGACGATATGCTTCAGCGCGGAGGCGTTGATTAAGACGATCGAGGACGACGGCGCTTGGGCATGGGCTAGGACTAAAGACGTGCTGGGCAAGCTCAAGGAGGCGCTGTCCGATGTCAAGGGCAACGTACCAGACCTGGTCATGCGCCACGTGGGCCAGGGTTTCAAGAGCGTGTCCACCATGTACGCGGCCGAGGAGTTGAACATGAGGCTGTGCGAGGCCACCAAGGCGTTCGAGCCTCTCTTGGACAAGCTGACGTCCAAGCTCACTAAAGCCACGAAGATGCACGAGCAGAACCTCATTGCCAACGACATTGAGTAGGTGTGTCACTGAGCTGCCAGAAGTATAGGCTGACATTCTGGACGGGAATGCAGATGAATGGAGTGGTGATGAGGAGGACGATGATGCTACAGCTGAGGAGGATGCATATGACGGCGAGGAGGATGCTGAGGATGACGATGGTGATGGTGAGCTTCAGGCGGCTTAGCATTTTCTTATCGTTCCTCGCACACCTTCCTCACCCATCCCGTCCGCTCATATTCTCCACTCAACTCGTCCTCCACAGATCTTGCATCCTCATCTCATCTCTTCTCCACTCAGCTGCTCCCAGCTCGTCGGCCTTATTCCTCATAGACCTCCTCTGCGCTAAGCTCAGCGTGCCCCCGTGCGTCTCATGGTGCTGTGTAAGCAGGGGCGGCAGCTCCTAGGCCGCACGCTACAGCGATATGTATATAGCATACCGAATGAGCGTCGCGCGCCATTATCGGCGTGCCGTGTGAGACTTCCCTGGCCGAGTCGCCAACTCCAATCGTCCCCGCTGTTTCGCCGTGTTCGCGCCCCCGCCGCTGCTCCCTCTGCCCCCGCTCTCGTGACCCTGACTCGCTGCGGTGTGCGCAACCTTCGCTATCACGGCCAATCGTGGCGATGGTTCGGGGAGCAGCGACTTGCCGCTGTGTAGCTAGCTCGACCAACGCCCCACCTCTCCCCAGCCCCAAACTGCGAGGACGAGAAAACCTTAATGGGTCTGATGACGGGGGCACGGCTGCATTATCCGATGGTGTGGGGGGGGGGGGCGGCACATCTAGAAACGTTTATCCGCGATGGCCACGTGCGTAGGATGTGGAATTCAAACGCACTGCGCACGCCCCGCCGTCGCCGCTCGAATTTGGTCGCCTCCCAGCGAGGCTGGGCAGAGCTTTACTGGTGCGAGGCTATGTGGCATTGCCCTGATGGACGTGTGAGGGAAGAGATCGGGAGTGAGGAGGAGGGTGAGGGTGGGAGGACGAAGAGGAGGAAGCTTGTGCGTGCATGCTGCTTGAGCACCAACGCCCGTTTGGTAAGGTAAAAATGCACTGCTACCGATTGGATGCCCCTCGCTCAACCCGCAGAAGATTGCCGCGGGATGCCAACGCAGCCTGGGTCCCAAACTGGACATCAACACTGATGGCGAAGCCTCACGTACACTTATCATAAGAACAATTGGACCGTTCAGCGCGTTCAAACTGAAACACAGGCTGCCCTTGCATCCCATGGCAACCGTTTGCATGCCACCCCTGGCGCTCGCTTTTTTTCCTAGCCTACCTGTGGTGGTGGGTCCTCGTTTTGAAGAGACGGTTCCCGCGTTCCTCTCCTCTCCTCCCCTCTCCTCTCATCCCCTCTCGTCCTCCTCCCCCTCCCCCCTCCTTCCCCGCGTCGCCCATGCCCTCCGCGTGTCTTTGTTGCCAACCATCCTGTGCACACCTGGTGGTGTGCCCCTCGTCTTGGAAGGACAAGGCTCCGCGCCCCTCGCCTCCTTCTCCTCCGCCTCATCCTCCTCCTCCTCCCCCCGCTGCCCCCTCAAGCCCCCTGCCCTTCTCATCATCATCATCATCATCATCATCATCATCGTCATCATCATCAGCAGCAGCAGCATCATCAGCATCATCATCATCAGCAGCGGCATCATCATCAGCAACATCATCATCATCATCATCAGCATCATCATCATCATCATCATCATTACCATCATCAGCATCATCATCTTCAGCAGCATCATCATCAGCATCAGCATAAGCATCAGCATCACCATCAGCATCAGCATCAGCAGCATCATCATCAGCATCATCACCATCATCATCATCAGCATCATCATCATCATCATCAGCATCATCATCATCATCATCATCATCATCATCGTCACCACTCGTTTCGGCACACCGCTCGCACGCTTCGTGGCCCCATAGGGAGCTCCACGCGACCATGTTGGTGCATTCCTCACACGCGTCGTGTCCCCATAGTGAGCTCCACCGAACGCCCCCGTGGTAATGTTCGCATGCGCTTCCCCGCCCATGTCGGCACACCCCTCGCACGTGTCGTGGCCACATAGGGAGCGCCACCGAAGTCACCCGCCCATGTCGGCACACCCCTCGCGCGTTTAGCGGCCCCATGGGGAGCTCCACCGAAGGCCCCAATGGCAAGGTTCGTACTTGGTTCCCCGCCCATTTCGGCACACCCCTCACACGTGCCATGGCCCCATAGGGGGCTCCACCGACGGCCCCAGTGGCAGGGCTCGCATGCGGTTCCCCGCCCATGTCGGCACACCCCTCACACGGTTCGTGGCCCCATATGGAGCTCCACCGAAAGCCCAAACGGCAGGGTTCGCATGCTGATCCCCGCCCGTTTCGGCACACCCCTCACACGCTTCGTGGTCCCATGGGGAGCCCCACCAACGGCCCCAGTGGCAAGGTTCGCATGCGGTTCCTCGCCCATGTCGGCACACCCCACACACGTGTAGTGGCCCCATAGGGAGGGGGGCTACATCGAGGCCCCAGTGGCAAGGTCCGCATGCGGTTCCCCGCCAGTTTCGGCACACCCCTTACACGTTCCGTGGCCCTATAGGGAGCTCCATCGAAGGCCCCAGCGGCAGGGTCCGCATGTGTTCCCCGCCCATTTCGGCACACACACACACACACGCACGCACGCGCACACACACACACACACACACACACACACACACTCTCACACACACACACACGCGCGCGCACACACACACACACACACACACTACGTGCTGTGGCCCCATCGGGGGCTCCACCGAAGGCCCTAGTGCCAAGGTTCGCATGCGGTTCCCCGCCAGTTTCGGCACACCCCTCGCACGCGTCGTGGTCCCATATAGGGAGCTCCACCGAAGGCCCCAGTGGCAGGGTCCGCATGCTGTTCCCCGCCCATGTCGGCACATCCTTCACACGCTCCGTGGCTCCATAGTGAGCTCCACCGAACGCCCCAGTGACAGGGTTCGCATGCGTTTCCCCGCCCATTTCGGCACACCCCTCACACGCTTCGTGGCCCACAGGGAGTTCCACCGAAGGCCCCAATGGCAGGGTTCGTATGCTGTTCCCCGCCCATGTCGGCACACTCCTCGCACGCGTCGTGTCCCCTATAAGGAGCCCCACAGAAAGCCCCAGTGGCAGGGTTCGCACGCGGTTCCCCGCCCATTTCAGCACACCACTCACACGCTTCGTGGCTCCATAGGGAGCTACACCGAAGGCCCCAATGGCAAGGTCCCCCCACTCATTTCGGCACCCCACGCACGTTCCGTGGCACCATGGGAATGCCCGTCGAACGATGGACCCAGAATGCGGCATCCACAACTGCTCATGGTTGGGTCACTCGTCAAGCTAGTTCTTTGCCAGGGGGGGGGGTCAGAGAGAGCGTCTTCGCGCGCAGGACAAGCTCTACGACAAGAGGAACGAGATGCGCGAGATGTTCATCATCGGGGGAACGTCGTAGGGCCGCGAGACACCAGGAGCGGACGGCCAGACATCAGCTGCCGAGAGCAGCTTTGAGCTGGCAGGGCCGTCGATGACGGGCGGGGGCTGAGGCGAGGATCGGAGGATGGTGTTAGGGAGAGGAGGAAATGGAGGAGGAGAATATGAGGAAATATATTAGGGAGAGGAGGAGAAACGGAAGGCCGAGGACGAGGACGGGAGACAGACTTCGCAGTTTGAAGCCTAGCACGCGAGTGCTGGGCGAGGGGGGGGGCAGCTGGATCGCTGCCTGACGCGAGTGCATGGCGCCACTCGGCCGCGTCGAAAGAAAGCATGTCCCGAGCGAGCTCGAGGAGGCCCCGAGGGGGCCCCGAGATGACACTGAAGCAGCCCCGAGGGTGCCTCGAGCGTCCGGTGGTCGCACAAAACGCACCCCGATGATTTTCCGATGATTTTCCGATGATTTTCCGATGATTCTTGATGATTTGCGTGGAAAACCCTATATATATATATATATGAAAAACGCAGCGATGATTTACCGATGATTTACCGATGATTTTCCGATGATTCTTGATGATTTTCAAAAAACTCCTGGCTGGTCAGCGGGGCGCGGGGGCCGGGCACTGCGTGCTCCTCCGAGGCTGGTCTGAGGAGCCCCGAGGCTGGTCTGAGGAGCCCCGAGGCTGGTCTGAGGAGCCCAAGGCTGGTTCTGAGCCCCCCAAGACTTGTCCGAGGCCGGTTGCCCCGAGGCGTGTGCATTCCCCATTGCCCTCTTGTGCGTTCGCCGTATCATCGTTGTATCTCTCAAGCCTGGAACCCCGAGCAGGCGACATTTTGTTGCGTTCGGGGCGGTCGTCAGCGATGGCCCTAATAGATGATTCGCAAGCGCCATGGGAGGCGCAGAGCGATTGGCGAGCATCGGAACAAAATCAGCAACGACAAGACAAACAACACTTCGTCACGGTAGGCCTTTGCTAATTCCACCGCTGCCCCAAGACCCCAGGTGATCGTGCGATTCGGTGCGCGCTGCAGCGGCATGGCGCGCACTGAATCGCGCGCGTCGCCCCCCCCCTCATTGCTCCGCCCTACCCTTTCTGACGGACAGCCCCAGGCACTGAGAGAGTTTCTTCTGGAGAAATACGTATGTGGTGAATGGACTGGCAAGGATGTCGGAGAGATCGCGTACTTAATTAGCCAGGCAGGTGTGTCCGAGCTCGCCGACATCGCCACCAAGCCCCCCGAGGGCCAGGACAAACGCAATGGCGTTGCTTCGAGGCACGGGTCAGCGACCCAATGAGGAAAGAGGAGGAATATGAACACGTCGAGAGGGGATGATAAGGAAAATGACGGAGGAGGAGGAGGAGGAGGAGGGGGAGGAAGATGAGGATAAGGATGAGGATGAGGATGAGGATGAGGATGATGATGATGAGGAGGAGGAGGAGGAGGAGGAGGAGGAGGAGGAGGGATGTGAGGATGATGAGGTGGCAGATCGTTATTGGGCACTCGAACAGTGATCCACCCCAGCGGGAACGGTCATGTGCCCCAACAGGCAACGGCAAGTAGGGATGCAGGGATGATGTTTTGGCGAGGGATGCGGAAGTGCAGCGAGTAAACCATGCTGCATCCCATAGGCGATTGGACAAGTACCTCGGCTTCACCAACGATGACACTACGCTGTATGAGATGTCACTGCCGCTGAGGACGGCGGACGGGAGGACGATTGAGAGCATGTTCGTCAGCCCGCCGCACGAAGCCTTGCACCGCGAGATCGAGGAGCATGGCATGCCTCATCAAGTACCCGAGGAGTGGATGCCCGCGTTCGAGCAGCACCCGTTCGTCAAGGGCAAGACGCTGGATGAACGCGATCGCATGGTGCCGCTAGCAGTGTACATGGACGCCGTGGAGTACAGCGACAAAGACAGCGTGCTGGTGTGCTCAATCACGAACCTGCTCACGGGACGTAAGCACGTGGTGTTCGTGGCCAGGAAATCGTCGTTGTGCGGCTGCGGGTGTGGCAACTGGTGCTCGCTGTACGTGCTGTTCAGGTTTGTTCAATGGTCGTTGACTCACGCGTCCGAGGGCATGTGGGCATCGACACGACATGATGGCAGCCCGTTTACGTCTTGTATGGACGAGTCGAGGCGCACGATGAAGGGAATGAGGTTGTGCTACACGGGCGTGGTGATTGACTTGAACGGCGACTGGATGGAATTCACAAGCAGGTACGGCCTGCCGAGCTGGTCGTCCGCCACTGCGCCGTGCTTCAAGTGCATGTGCACCCAGGAGAACTGGTACAAGGAGCCAGAGGAGATCGTGAATGGAGTCAACTCGCACGATGAGGACTTCTACGACAACGAGGCAATCAGGCACGAGGTGCCGCGGGGAGCCATTGGAAGGAGGAGACGGAGCAGGAGGATGACGACGGAGGGTGGCCAATTGAGGAGTGAGACGATGACAGCGACGACGGAACAGCGACGGGCGATGATGGCAATCACCTCCCACGTATGTTGCCTGACAGGTGTGGGTGACCATCACCACGATGGACCAGCTCATGCAGGTGAGGCATGCCCTGAGAATGAGTCCTGCGCTGAAGGGCAGAGTCCTCTGCAGGAATATGTAGGCTGGCGCCATTTGCCCGAGCCAGATGTGCGGGGTGAGGGAGCTGCGTCAAGGCAACAGTAGTGGAGGTGGGGAGAGTTACGGCCGCAGTTGATAGACCGCGGGCTCAGGCAGGCACAGGTGGCGGGGTGGGAGGGGAGGACATAGGAGGGTGGCGGAGGCAATACGCATGCGGTAACCACATAATACAACATGCTGGCAGTTGCGGACAAGCGGACATCGACACTCTCGGCCTGAAACGCAACGACAGACTCGAACCATTCCCAGCGATGGATGACACAAGCATGGTGGACAAGTTCTTTGAGGGGGATCTTCCACGCATCCTTCTTTTTTGGAGGAAACACAACGACAGCCGCATGCACCATCGACACCCGCTGATCAGCAGGCACGGGCACCCACAAAACCGCACATGCGATTGTCCATCGCCCCCCCCCCTCCCCCACACACGGGCGAATGCCGCACCCAACTCGGCCCGCTCTGCGGGCCAGACTGAACAGATCCACCACGCAATGTGCTAAGCAAAAAAAATGGCACAGGCTCCTGGGGACCACCATCTTGAACTTGAACGCAGACGTCCTACACACGATCAACCTGGGCGCGATGAAACAGTGGATCGTAAAGGCAATTGCTGTTTTGATTGAGGTCGATGCCTACGGTACCAACGCTACGAACAAGCCTATGCGCATCGAGCTGACAATGTGTCGCATCATGTCCGAGCTTCGCGTGTTTTACGAAGAGGATGCCAAGCAGCCGCCTCATCGAGAGCTGACGCAGGACCGATTTTTGGCCGACTCACCAGTTGGGGTGTGAGGCAAGCAGTAGTGGTGGAGGGTAGCGACGGGACGTGAGATCAACGCCCGAGAGTGTGTGGGGGAGGGCACGTTGTTGATTCAAAACTGATGCCGCTATCTAGATCCAGAGCCTCACGTCCAAGATGGTCGGAGACTGGAACTCCACGACGTTGAAGGTCAAGGCTGGGGAGATGGTTGGGTTGTTCGAGTATTTGCTGCAGGCCGTAGAGAAACACTTGCACGCCATATCCGACAAAGCTACGGACACAGACGCCGTGAGCTTGTTGCGATCTGGACAGCAGCTGAAAATGTTCACTGACATAACCAAGCTGAAACATCGGAAGCTAGAGCCAGATCAAGTCGCCGCGCTCAAGCAACATGCATTGGCGCACGTCCAGCTCGCGCAATCAGCAAACGTCCACATGGTGCCAAAACACCACATGATGCTCCACATGGCAGAAGAGGCACGCCACAAGGGGAATCCTAAGTTCTACGCAACGTGGACAGACGAGACGATCAACAGATTCGTAGGCAACGCCGCTGCCAGCTGTCACAGGCGCACCTTGGAGAGGAAGAGCCTGCAGAAGACAAGCGTGCTACTCGAACGAGGCAGCGCGTATTTGTTTGAGCCTTGAGCCAGCGCGCAGGAGGGCGATCATGAGGATAATGAGGGGGGCCAGGAGGATCCTGATACTGATGAGCACAGATAGCATCACGATGTGGAGGGTGGGGGTTGGGAATGAGACACGAGATGGAGGAGGAGGAGGAGGAGGAGGAGGAGGAGGAGGATGGGGGGAAGCAAACCAGACGATGGGGACGACGGGGTAAGGATGAGGAGGGATGCCTCAGGGGCCGGATGATGAGAACGAGGGCGGCGTAAGGGGGATCGACGCAGAGCGAGCGCAGGGATTGCCAGCGTCGCCGACGCCAGCTATTGCACATGCGCACGCCGTCCTCAATCGGAATCCCGTCGTTTGGCCAGGCGGGTTTGTTTCCAATCGATTCTGACTGCGATCGTGCATCGCACCCCGCGACGGGGAGAGAAGCTGTGGCGGAGGGGGACGGAGGAGGATGACGGGAGTGAACGGTGGGAAATGAGATGGAAGACGGGGAGCACTGGATTGAGGGGGCTGTGGAAAGGGGAAACGGGTGATGACGGGAATTATTGTAGTGCGATGGCAGCAGGGTGGAAATGCCCGCAGCCGCGCTCAAGGCCGCCGTGCCAAGCAACTTCGCGGCCTGCCAGATCACGGTGATCATAATTAGTGCCGGGCCGAGCATGGCCCCGAAGCGCAAGGGAGGATGCAAGGGGAACAAATGAGATAACTACGGTTTCCCCTTACCTTGTAAGTATTATTGTTCGCCTTATTCTTTCGTTCCCTCCCCCCTCCCTCCCTCCCTCCCTCCATCCCTCTCTCTCTTTCGTTATCTCTCCCTCTCTCTCTCTTTCTCTCTCTCTCTCTCTCTTTCCTCTGCCCTTCTCCCTCTCCTCCATTGGCCCTCGCTCTCTCGCTCTCTCTCTCTCTCGCTCTATCGCTCTCTCTCCTGTCGCCCAACCCCCTACCCACGTACCTCATAATTCATTGGTTGCCTCTATCTCTGACTCGCACTATCTCCACTTATCTTCCGTGCCATCTCCCACCCGATCCCCTCTCGCTGTCTCTATCTCCCCCTACCTTATCTCAATGTCTAAGGTGCGAATGGTTTCACACACACACACATATATGTATATACATATATATACATCTAGATATGTATATCCAGCTCGCCCTCGCTATCCTTCTGTCCCCCGCAACCTATCCTTTATTCTATTCAGCGTTCATTCCTATATCGCTCTCCTCTGCTCCCTCATATCCCCCAGCCACCAGCCCAATCCCACCGTGTATTGCGTCGATGTGTATCCTTCGATTGTCACGGCTGGCACGTCTAAACAGGAGGGGGCAATGTCGGCGGCAATCGCAGGCGCGGGCGCGGGGCCCAGCCTGCGAGCAGTGCAGAGCCAGATATGTTTCTAATGCATGTGCCGCATCCAGTGCCTGTGTCACCTAATACTGACGAAGGCTTATCGTCGCGGGCCGTGCGACGTGCAGCTTCCATTTTTGACGAGATGGGCCTAACTGCAGAGTTGACGGCCCATGCGATTCTAGAGCACGCCATAGAGTTTGTGAAGACACTCCCTACCAACGGCTTGAACAGGGACCTCGACGCAATTGAGGTGTTTAGCGGCCAGGGTGAGTTGTCGAGAGCCTTGACTGGTAATGGTTTCAATGTCAAAACGTTTGACAAGAAAAACTCGGCCGCGGAAGACATCTTCACGCTCGCTGGGACGTTGCACCTGGCAGAGTTGGTTTATCGGATTCGTCCAGGTGTGCTCTGACAACCCTGGCAGTCGGAAAGTTGGTGCTACGATTTTAGAATACACGGTTTTTGAGTTGGCAGCGTTTTCCTGCGATTTGCGAAGCCCCCACACAAAACTCAATGCAACATTCTGGTTTCGGACGCCGTTCCCCCATCCGTCTGGATAGCCCCGACCCCGAGCTTAGATGATCGCAGGTGGATTGGCGTGGTTTGCTCCTACCTGCTGGACGTGGCTCCGATTTTTGACTGCTGGTACAACGGGCAGGAGGAGCGAGAGAGCCAGCAGGTCAGCGCCAAATATTTTCGGTGATGAAAGTGTCAAGGACGTTTATGAGTCCAACCAGCACGTCATCATAGTCGCGTGGTTGATGACGGTTGCTCACTTGCGCGGGGTGTACATAGCATTGGAGCAGCCTGGAGGGGCGGGGTATGTTATCGGCCCTGGGTGTCCATGACATTGGAACAACCTCGAGTGATGGCGCAGGCCATCTGGGTGATGTTGTAGCACCGTAGGCCCACGACCACTATCTCACATATATTGCTATATATAGACGCATCACATACAATCGCACGCCCTCCAACACACACCCTCCTCCGCCTCCGCACTACCTCTCCCGTCGCTGCAATCGCCCTCCCTGCTGCCACAACACCTGCCATCCAGATGAAACGTCGAGGGTGACATAGCTGCCTAGAACTAGCGACCTACCCACGGGATCTAACAGCGAACGCATGGAGATAGAGATGGCGAGTGATGTGGGAGATCAGATTGCGAGGGCAGGGGCAGGAGACAGTATCATGCTAGAGCACCCGAGCTTACAGATATTCATGACAATGTTCAGCACCTTCAACGTGCGAACGTTCATGGGTGCGTTCGATCTCCACATCCCGAAGCCGACGATCATTATGACTACGTTTCCTGAGCGGGTTCACCATACCATCCACCGCCAGAAGAGGCACTGCACTTGCGGCGCCACTTCGAGCAGCAAAGTTACCAGGACACCGTTTGATGTGATCACGCTTGTCGTCGTAAGCGTTTGTCCCCGATGTCGTCGTCTGTCGTCGTCTGTCGTCCGTTGTCCCGTCGTCAACGTCGGCAACGACGTTGTTGGTCAATTGTCGTCGTGTAATCGTCGTCTCGCCGTCCCGTCGCCTCGCCGACTCGTAGACGTATTCACGCTATCTGTCATGCGACCGCGATCGAACTCAGCCGAAACAATGGCTCTTCAGGGGTGGATGGCTCGTGGGGTCCAGTGACTTGCGCGGTACTGAACATTATACGGCGGCCCGCCCCGTAGTATGCCACCCCGTTGCGGCCGTCATCCTCATCCTCCACATTCGCCTACTCATCCTCATCCCCCACCTCCTCATCCTCCCTCCCCCCTCCCCCCTCCTCCCTCCTCGCTCCTCACTCCTCACTCCTCACTCGCCCCTTCTCCCTTTTTCCCTCCCCCCTCCGAGCGAGCTGACACCATAACGCAAGAACGTCAAACTGATACCAAGCCAGCAAGCCATCGCAATTCATTGCAAACTCGTTGCAAAATCATTGAAAACGCATTGCGACATCGTGGCCGCACCGCGGCGAACATATTGCGGCATCAGCGTGCATGGACGTTCCGAGGAGAACGGGGGAGCAGGCGGAGGGGAACACGGAGGCGGAGGAGTAGGAACAGGAGGAGGAGGAGGAGGAGGAGGAGGAGGAGGAGGGATGAGAAGGAGGAGGAGGAGGAGGAGGAGGAGGAGGAGAAGGAGGAGGAGGAGGAGGAAGGGGAGGAGGAGAAGGAGGAGGAGGAGGGATGAGGAGGAGGCTGAGGAGGAGGAGGAGGAGGAGGAGGAGGAAGGAGGAGCATGAGGAGGACGATGAGGAGACGGAGGACTAGTACGAGGAGTTTGCGCCGTTGCCGAGGCTTTCGGCCAGGCAGTCGCGTCGGCGCTGACCCTGCTGACGCCCAACCACGCCCTGTTCCGCTTCCTCCGGCCGTCCCTCGGCACATCGCCGTCGATTCCAGGCGCGCAGTTTTTGTTGACCCTCATCCCTCATCCTCCTCTTAATCCTCCTCCTTCTCCTCCTGCTCCTCGTTCTCCTCCTCCTCCTCCTCCTCCTCCTCCTCGTCGTCAGCATAAGTATCAGCATCCGCATCAGCATTGCCATCAGCATTGCCATCAGCATTGCCATCATTATCAGCATCATCATCATCATCATCATCATCATCATCATCATCATCATCATCAGCATCATCATCATCACCATCATCATCATCATCAGCGTCATCATGCTCATCCTCATCCTCGTCCTCATCCTCGTCCGCATCCTCATCCTCATCCTCATCACCCTCACCATCATCATCATGCGCAGCAGCCTCATCATCATTATCATCATCATCAGCATCAGCATCATCATCACCACCATCGTCATCAGCATCATCTTCATGATCAGCATCACCAGCATCATCATCAGCATCATCAGCATCATCATCATCATCAGCATCATCATCATCATCACCATCGTCATCATCATCTCCATCTCCATCTCCATCGTCATCATCGTCATCAACATCATCACCATCAATCCTCCTCCTCCTCCTGCTCCTCCTCCTCCTCATCCTGCCCTTCTCCCCGTCGCATGCACTAGTTATAGTTTCAAGTGTGAGCGTAGAGGTGACATCGCATTAAAAAGCGGCACCAGCATCTCGTGGTGACGATTCTGACTAGGCTGGTTGCGGCGGCGGGCCCGACGCTTCCGTCGACGTCGTCAGCCAACATCCGTCGTCGCCATCGTAATGGTCGTCCTCCTCCTCCTCCTCCTCCTCGTCCTCCCCCCCTTCCCCCTCCTTTTCCTCCTCCGCCTGCATCCTCCTCCTCCTCCTCCTCCTCCTCCTCCTCCTCCTCCTCCTCCCCGTCCTACTCCTCCTCCCCATCCCACCTCCTCCTCCTCCTCCTCCTCCACCTCCTCCTACTCCTCCTCCCCGTCCCTCCTCCATCCTCATCCGTCATCCCTCCTCCCTCCTCCCTCGCCCCTGCTCGCTCCTCGCTCCCCCCTCCTCCGTCCTCCCTCCCCCCTCCTCCCCCTCTCCCTCCCCATTCCCCCATCCTTCTCCTGTCGTCGTCGGCGTAGTCGCAGTCGTCGGCGTCGCCGTCGTCTTCGTCGTTGTCGTCGTCGTCGCGTCGACGTCGTCGGCGGCGCCGCCGTCGTGGTCGTCGTCGTCGGTGTCGTGTTGGCCTCGTCGTAGTCCGACTGCGCCAGGGGTAGCTGTCGTTGCGTTTCTCTGGGGACGGCGGATGGGGAGGGGTCGGAGAAAGCGGGGGGGAGGGAGAACGATAGAGAGAGAGGGAGATATATGGCCACAAAAAACGAGAGCGAGAGAAAGAAGAGAGATAGAGAGAGAGCGATAAAACGATGGACAGGGCAGGGGCAGAGGAGGAAGAGAGAGAGAGAGAGAGAGAGCGAGAGAGACCGCGAGAGCGAGCTAGAGAGAATGAGAGAGCGACTCGTAGCTGTATAAATATATGTTTATATATAACATAGAGGGATAGGGAGGGCTAGACACACCACGACATGTACATCATTATACGCGTATGTAATATATCTATATGTGTGCATGTATATATTTACATGTACATATCAGCAAGAGAGATATGATTGCGTAAAGCTGTATAAAACGGGAAACATGTGCATGCTTACATATGGTACATATAGCGGCATCGCGAGAAGGGGGGTGACATAGATGGAGTGATAGGGATATCGGTAACGATGAAGGGAGGGATAGAGAGAGCGCGGTAACTACATATATCACTACCTGGAGAACGACAAGGGCAGCGTGTGAGCGAGCGAGCGAACACGACATACGAATTGAGGGGTGGATGTATGGATATGTAAATGCATGACATAGAGCTCCATATAGCTATGCAGATACGTATGCAGAGAAAGAGAGAGAGAGAGAGAGAGAGAGGGAGAGGATGGGAACACTGAGATGGCCTGGGGATGGGCACGCAGGAGGAACGGGGGATACCACCGTAGATGGACCAGGCGAGGGATAAGGGTCGGAGGTGAAAGAGGCAGAGGACAGGAGTCGCGTCGCAGTCGAATCACCGTGGTTGCGCCTGGGCCGCCAATGTTTCAAGCCGCGCTCTGTGCCGCCGTGTTTCTAAGGCGGAGCGGGAGACGGGGAAGAGAGGACGCGGGAACTGGAGGATGTCGGTCTGCCCTTGGTCCCAACCATCTAGTGGTGTCGGGTGCCCGTTTCGAAGAGACGGTCCCCGCGTTCCTCGCTTCTCCTATCATCTCCTCTTCCTCCCCCTCCTCCCTCCTTCCCCATCATCGCCTACCCTACGCCCGCCGCGTGCCTTTAGTTCCATCCATCCTGTGGTGTTGGGCCCTCGTTTTGAAAAGACAGCGCCCCGTGTTCATCCTCCTCTTCCCCCTGCTGCCCCCTCCCTCCCCTTCCCATCACCATCCCATCATCGTCATCACTCGTCTCGGCGCGCACATGGCACGCTTCGTGGCCCCATAGGGAACCCAACAACGCACCCCAATGGCAAGGCTCGCATGCTGTGCCCCGCCCATGTCGGCACACCCCTCATGGCATCATCGTGGCCCCCACCGAAGGCCCCACTGGCAGGGTTCGCATGCGGTTCCCCGCCCATTTCGGCACACCCCTCACACGTGTCGTGGCCCCATAAAGGGGGCACACCGAATGCCAGTGACATGGCTCGCATGCGATTCCCCGACACGTTCGGCACACATCTCACGCATTTCGTGGCCCTATAGGGGGCTCCGCCGACGGCGCCAGTGACAAGGTTCGCACGCGGTTCCCCGCTCATTTCGGCGCACCCCTCACACGTTCCATGGCCCCATAAAAGGGGCTCCATCGAAAGCCTCAAGGGTTCGCGCGCGGTTCCCAGACCTTTTTCGGCACAACCCTCCCTCACGCGCTTCGTGGCCCCATAAGGAGCTCCACCGAACACCACAATGGCAAGATTCGCGTGCGGTCCACCGCCCATGTCGGCGCACCCCTCACACGTTGCGTGGCACCGTAGCGACCTCCACTGAAGGCCCCAGAGGCAAGGCTCGCATGCGGTCTCATGCCCATGTCGGCACACCCCTCGCACGCTTCGCGGCCCCATCGGGAGCTCCACCGAAGGCCCCAGTGGCAGGGATCGCATGCGGTTCCCCGACCATTTCGGCACACCCCTCACACGTTGAATTCGTGGCACCATCGGGACCTCCACTGAAGACCCCAGTGGCAGGGTTCGCATGCGGTTCCCCGCCCATTTCGGCACACCCCTCACACGGTTCGTGGCCCCATCCACCGAAGGCCCCAATGGCAGGGATGGCACGCGGTTCCCCGCCCATTTCGGCACACCCATCGCACGTCTCGTGGCCCCATAGGGCGATCCACCGAAGGCCCCACTGGCAGTGTTCGCATGCTGTTCCCCGCCCATTTCGGCGCACCCCTCGCACGTTTCATTACCCTATACGGGGGGGGGCTCCACCGAAGGCCCCAATGGCACGGTTCGCATGCGGTTCCCCGCCCATTTCGGCACACCCCTCACACGTTTCGTGGTCCCATACGGGGGCTCCACCGAAGGCGCCAGTGGCAGGGTTCGCATGCGGACCATTTCGGCACACCCCTCACACGTTTCGTAGCAACACGAGAACCTCATCCGACGGCCCCAGTGGCAGGATTCGCATGCGGTTCCCCGCTCATTTCGGCATACCTCTCAGACGTGTCGTGGCGCCACAGGGTCCTCCACCGAAGGCCCCAGTGGCAAGGCTCACATGCGGCTTCATGCCCATCTCGGCACATCCCTCACACATTTCGTGGCCCCATTAAGGGGCTACACCGAAGGCCCCAATGGCAGGGTTCGCGTGCGGTTCCCAGACCTTTTTCGGCACGCCCCTCACACGCTTCGTGGCCACATACGGGGGCCCGTCGAACGGTAAGCCCAGAATGCGGTATCCACAACTGCTTATGGTTGGGTCCTTCATCCAGGTATGTATTGTCACGGTTGCCCGTCATGGCACGAGCTCGTTCGCGCTCGTGGCATTGCTCTGTTTTTTCCTTGCGCGTGCGCAATTCGCACTCGCGGCATCATGCTGCACCCGTTTGCATCTCTCTCACAAGCTGTCGTGGAGAAACGCACGCCAGCTGGGCGCCGCTCACGCCCCGTCTACCTCCGCCCTGCAATCGTTTGCCAACCTCGCCAGTGACACTGGCAAGTTGCCCTGACAGTCGGTGCGCAATCGGGGAGGTCGACACCAGCAGTCACTGGTGCTGCAATAACTGCGAAACGGTGCGACGATGATGCAATGAGTTTGCAATGATTTTGCAATGATTTTTCGATGAGTTTGCAATGATTTTCGATGCGTCTGGCTGTTTGGCATCGCCTGGTGCGCCGAAGAAGCAGCCGATGATGCGAGGGCGGATCCGGTAGCTATGGCTCTCGAGCGTGCGCGAACCACGGCTGGAGCTGGCGCGGGCCCTTCCGCTCAGGCCTTGAGTTTATCCCGCTCATCCTCACTCTTCCAAGTCTCCTTATCCTCCCAATGGCCCTGATCGTTCTCCCTCTCCTCCTCCTCCTCCTCCTCATCCGTATCGCCCTTCCCCGTCTCATATGAAACCCCCTTGCTTCCGTCCTCCCCTCTGTCATCCTCGTCACCATCGAATCCTCATCCTTGCCCAGCCCTCATCCTTCTGCTGTTGCTGCTCATCATCACGCCTCCCCCATCTTCCCACTCCCCCTCCTCGCCCCCACCCCCTCCTCCTCAACATTCTCGCAAAGTACATGGCGAAACCAAATGGTATTGAGTTTGCAATGGCATATATCGCATTGTCCAAGCTCCGCTTCGTCGCCATCCTCCACATCCTCCGCGTCCTCCGCCTCGTCATCCGCTTCCTCCCCCTGCGCCCATCGAGAATCATCTTCTTCACCTTCGTCATCTGTATGCTTATCTTCGGCCCAATCTTCTGCTCCTACCCACCCCTGCCACTCCCGCCCATCCACGGCCCACTTCACTATCCATGCCCGCTTCCTACTCCTCGTCCTCATAACTCCTCGCCCGCAGCTCGCCCCCTCCCCGTGGCATCTCATTTCGAGCTCGAGGCGCGCACGGCCGCGACCGAGTTCGCCGTCGCCGAGGCCGCTGGACGCACATCCGAGGGTTCTCTCGCCATCGCCGCGCCCGCCAGAAAGATACTCACTTCCCCTCCTCCGACAATGCCCGATCGCACTTCTTATCCCCAACCTCCGCCCCATCATAGCTCACACACTCTGAACGCACGAGGAATTGCTGACGGGATGCGCAATAGGGCAAACACGCTCAATAAATGAGCCTACGTTGTCCTTCTCCTCCTCCTCCTCCTCCTCCTCCTCCTCCTCCTCCTTGTCCTCCTCCTCCTCCTCCTCCGTTTCCTCCTCCTCCTCCTCCTCCTCCTCCTCCTCCTCCTCCTCCTACTCACTCCCCTTACTCTCCTCCTCTTTCTCCCCCCCGTTAATCCTTCCTCCCCCTCCTCCCACTCCATCCTCCTTTCCCCCCTCCTCCCCTCCTCTCCGTTTCTCTTCCTTCCTCCTCCCCCTCGCCTCGCGCCGCCCGGCCACTTCGACCCCATTCGCGTTTCCTCTTCGGCCACTCCTACTCATTCAGTCTCCTCATGCTGTCCCTTCAGACTCATCACCTTCCCCCCCTTTCTCCCCCCTCTTCTCCTCCTCCTCCTCGCCTCCTCCGCCTCGTCATCCTCCCCCTCCTTCGAGCCCCCTCGTCATCCTCATCCTCTCTTCCTCTTCCTCCTCATCCCTCCTCCTCCTCCTGCTCCTCTCCTCCTCCTCGGGCCATGCTGCTCACCCCAATCCTCCTACTCATCCTCCTCCTCCTCCGCCTTCCTCCTCCTCGTCCTCGTCCTCCTCCTCCTCTTCCTCCTCCTCCTCCTCCTTCCCCCCTCCTCATCCACCTAACACTTCAGGTTAGCTATGTCGATCCCCTTCAAATCTGGAGACCACGTGGAGTCCTAGGTGGGCGCGGGGACATCGTGTATATATATATATATATATATATATATATATGTGTATATATACGTGTGTGTGTATATATATATATAAATATATATCCAGCCCTCGCCCTTGGCCCGATGCATCTTCAGACCGACGCTCATGGAGTTCCAGATGATGATACCCCCCATGGGCTTAATCAGGGTTTGGTGGTACGGTGATCGTGTGTTTTGTACCCCGCGCGGCTATTCGGATTAATCGGGGGTGGGGGATGACAAACGCCTCCTCCTCGGCAGCCGTGTTCCTCCTATTCCTCCCGTCTCCTTTTTCCCTCCCTCCTCGAGCTTCCTCCTACCTCCTCCTCTACACTATCCCCCCCCCCTCCCTCGCACGCGGGCCGTCCCGAGCGATGGGGGTGCGAGAGGGGCAGCGGTGTTTCCGAGGTAAACGCTTCAACCATGTAATCAACTAGCATGTGTTCCAAGAACAGTTAACTGCCCAGCCCCGCGCGTATAGATTCCATACTTGGTTTCTGGCAGTAGCTCTCGATGATCATGTTGGCTCCACGAATTTATTTGCAAATGAAACCGCGACGGCAACGCTCACCGCGCGCGCGAATGCACAGGCGCCCTCTTTCCTGGCATCTGGTATCACTTCGCACGCACGCGCGCCCGCAATTCCTCACAGATATGCAACGATAGCGGGCGAAACTACTACTACACGTTTATGTGTCAAACTAGTTCAATACATACATGTACTGAATTTATGAACTAACTAACTTAATTTCTGTAACACCACATAGTTTACAGAATTTTTGTTTAATATACCTTACACGCGATTCGTAACATTTTTTATGTTCGTTTGCACTCCTGGGATATCGATGCGGATGGGGAGGCGGAGGAGGGGAAACAGGGGGAGGAGGGGGAGGAGGACTTGAGAGTCGGCATCTCTCAGTTGACTTGCGCGAGAGGGAGGCATTCGAAGCTTTTTTCTTTCCGCCATTAGTCGCGGCGCCCCGGGCGCGACGGGGGGGGCGCGACGTTGGCGGATTGCTGGGAGAGGGTGTCGACGTCGACGGGCAGCAATTCCGCGGGGGCGCCCGTGCGTTTTCTCTGCGTTCAGCTCTATTGTCGGCGTGGGGCCAGTTTCGCAAGAATGCCCTCGGTTAGGGCAAGGGGCATCGCAGCCCCGGCCCCTTCGCGACGCCCCTCGATGAGGGCTCGCGGGGGGGGGGGGGGGCCTTTGCGATGGCGGGGGCAGAAGGCGAGGCAGGGGTGGCATTCACTGTGGGCGACCCGTTGTTTCCTTTGCGGCTTGTCGTGGACCGTGGATTCGGCAATTCTCAGTTGCTTCGAACACATTGGAAGCAGCTTCCTTCTGCCATCAGGTCTTGGCTCCCGAGGCGCAGGAGGAAGGCGCGTCTGGATCATCGGGATGGGCGGGGAGGGGGATCGCCCAAAGGTTTCTCTGCCGCGCCAGCCAACCTGAACATAAGAAGTCGAGCACCAGTTTAGCAGCGATCCAGTAAGACAGCGGCGCCACGCACTTCCGCCAAATAGAACAGCCTGCGCGAACTGTGCTAGCCTCGCAATGAACGTGCTGCTTCGCTCGACGCTTGCATCGGCAGAGCTGCCATCGGGGAGTGCACGCGCCACCCCCGACGGGGGCGCTTGCGTCATTGCCATGGGAAGAACCAGGGGCGCGCGGAGTGGCGTTCGGGACCGGTGGGAAGGATGTGCCTTGCTGGCGCCTGCACATCCAATGATTCGCGCCCTCGTGGCCCTCTCTGAATTGCTGTGCCTCCTCGCGCCTCCTGCTCCGCCTAGCATGCACTCAGGTGCCTCAATGGCAGGTTTGCTTCTTTCGACGCAACGAGCTCGTTCTCCACGCCTGGCCAACGCCCGAAAAGAAAAAGGGGGGGCGGGGGGGGGGGATAAGGGGGAGGAAGAGGAGGAGGAGATGGAGGAAGGGGAGGGGGGGGGGGGGGGGAGAGGAGGAGTAGGAGGAGGAGGGAGGGGGGGAGGGGGGGGGCAGGAGGAGGAGGAGGAGGAGGAGGAGGAAGAGGGGGAGGAGGACAAGGAGGAGGAGGAGGCGGAGGAGAAGGAGGAGGAGTAGGAGTAGGAGAAGGAGTAGGAGGCAGAAGAGGAGGAGGAGGAGGAGGAGGAGGAGGAGGAGGAGGCGGGAGAGGAGGAGGAGGGAGGTTGACGGCCCAGAAGGCAGAACAAAAACGCGGCGCTCATCAAAGCGCGGGCCAACGTGCCCAAACCAAGGGCGCACGCGCAAAAAGGGGGAACACGGACACAAGCTGGGACCTGACCTCCGGCCTCCTTTCCTTGACTAACTCCCAATAGCGCCAGACCAGAAACGCTGTGCCTTAGGGGGGAATTCAAGGAAAAGAAAGCAAACCAAGGACCGCCCTACACCCCGCGCCAAAATGGCGCACGGGGGCTCGGGATCGGCGCCCGAGGGACAATACACGGAGCGTTGCTCAGCGCCCGCACCCTCGCAAGCACGGCAACAGTGCGCCCGCGGCAAAGAGCACTGCAACCAAGAGGTTACAGGCGGGAAGCCGCGGGCCCCGCCTCCGCAATCGTCAAACGGCGGTACACCTCAGACCAGGAGGCGCCGCTGGGGTCTCCCCGCGCCCAGGCCGCACCTCTTGGCCGCGGTGGCAGGGCACTAAAAGCCCTGGCCTGACAGCTGCAACGGCAACAGCAGCGGCAGCAGAGAGGGGGGGGGGAGGGGGCCACTCTCCGGCCCAGGAGCGCAAACAACGTCCACCCTGGAACCTAATCCAGGGCCGTGTCGCAACTCCCAAAGAGGAAAAGGGCGACGGACACGACGACGAAACGAGACACGAAGGACGACAACGAACGACCACGAACCTCCCAGCGGGAAGTGCCGCCCTCCGCCCGATCCATATCGCACCCGGAACGCGGGCGGGATAAAGAGCTGACATCATCGGACCCACACCGCATTCAGGTGGTGACACACGGAACCCAGGCTGCACCGCTTATCCGCGGTGGCGAGGCATTTGAAAATTGCCTCGGCCTGACGGCAGGAAGAGGAGGGGGAAGAGGAGGAGGGGGAGGAGATGGAGGGGGAGGAGGGAGCGGAGGAGGATGAGGAGGATGAGGAGGGGGGGAGGAGGAGGAGGAGGAGGGGGGGGAGGATAGCAAGGCAGCTGCTCATGGGCGGCATGGGAACCCAGGAAAACTAGGAGCTGCGAGATAAGCGGAAAATCTGTCTCCGCCGCATAATTGCACAGAAACTGCTCGCTGGATTGGCGCAGTGGCACGCGGCACGCGCGAAACGCAACTGCGCGCCTTCGCCCGGGGGCGTTCCACCCCAGACAACTCGAACGTCTCGCTTGCGAGTCTGCAGATCTCCGAATCTGCCGATCCTGCACATGTCCGACGCCGCATCTGCGGCGGAAGCGGCGGCGCCGACACGGCGGAAGGCAGACAAGGGGGCAGTGGCAGCAGCGCAGCCGCTGACAGGAACGACGGCGCCAAGAAAACGACGACGGGACCGATGGAACCCGCGCGCGAGGAAAAGGGGAGGGGGCGGGCGCGCGACGTCGCCCGGAAAAAAATTCTGGGCGAAGAGGGGGC
>CAUYUJ010016727.1:227914-329181 GCA_963575745.1 Prorocentrum cordatum | reverse complement strand
CTGGCGCCGCGGGGGGGGTGGGGGGGGGGTCGCGGAGGGGGGCCCCCCTCCCCGGCCGCCCCCTGGAGCCTTCGTCGTCGTCGTCCTCCTCCTCCTCCTCCTCCCCCCCCTCCTCTTCCTCCTCCTCCTCCCCCTCCCCTCTCCTCCTCCTCGATTCGACTCGTGATTAAGGGGCGGGGCGTGATGGAATGGCTTCAACAGAGCCCACTGCAACGCATAAGGCGAAAACGACGTGGTCTAAGACGGCCCCTTGGGGCCCTTGGGGGCTCTGAGGGCAGATCTCAAACCTGGAGTGCACGCAGCATTCGCCGCCAAGTTCCCTCTGGTTTCAATGCAGTTGTCAGGTTCGGCTAGAAAAGTTGCGTCCGCCACGTTTCCATTGGTTTCCGTGCATTTTGCACGTCGTGAGACTCGAGAGCCCGTGAGAGCATGCAGATGGGGGGGGATTACGCGTCGGATGTCGACCTCCAGGGGCCAAGGCCGCCTTGCCACCCACCTCCCACGATGCATCGCGCTGCTACTCGGGCCCTCTTGGAGTCCAAGAGGGCCCGAGTGGCAGCGCGATGCATCTTGGACCCCACCCCCTCCGGGGCGCTCCTTTGCGAGGCCTCGCAGAAGCGCGCGCTGCGCTGCTTTGTTGGGGCAACGCTGTCGGGAAATCAGTGGCTGCGCTGCGATGTCGAGCGGCTTCCCTCGCTGGCGCAGTGGGGGGGGCGAGCTGGGAGGTGCGGCCAGGGACTTGGCAGCGACGCATGTCATTGGTTCAGGTGTTTGACCCCGTGGCCCGTCGTTCTACAGCTCAGCTAGTGCATTGGACGAACGTCTCGGAACGCCTGGGGTTGCGCGTCAGAGTGGACAACTCGACGAATAAACCTGTGTACGCTGTGAAGGGGCCCATGGGGGGCCCAGTGGGGGGGCTAACGACGCCCGAAGAGTCTTTCAGCGACTGCCTCATCATCCACAACGATGTCGGCGTGGCGATGCAGAAGCTCAAAGTTGACAGAGACCCCCTTCCGGATACAGTTCTGCATCTTCGCGACATGTGGAATGCAGCCCTCCACGCGGCAGCTCCAGGCCATGATCCCGGAGTGGGGGGGGCGCTTGGCGTGTGTTTCATTTGTGAACGCTCTAGCGTCGCCGACAACGGCGTGCACCAGTGCATTTGCTGCCGCCAATCGTTTCACAGGGGGTGCTGGCGTGAAGTGGCCAGCCGGGCAGACTGGGCCGCAGCGCCTTCGTTTTCCCCCCTTCCAGCTTTGCCCCAAGTATTTCACATCCCAGAGGCCATCTGCCCCGCTTGCTCTCGCGCTTGGAGCGTCGAGACCACCGTCGGCGGACTCGCCTAGCTGGGGGTGGGGGGGAGATAAAGAGCGAGGACGGCAGGGGGATGGGTTTGAAGGCCCCCGCCGATTCAACTTCTTGCGGTGCCTGCGGTTGAACTGAATTAGAGCGCGCGAGGTGCGCTCTTGTGGCGCGCGTCGCGCGGGGGGCTGGCGGCGGCGGGGGCGCCTGCCAGACTGCTCGTGCGCAAGTGAGCTCGACAGTTAGATCAGAGGGTCAGAGGGGGGCCATCCTCTAGCCAGATCCTGCCTTCGATTCCCCCCCCGCCCCCTGCCCGCGACGGTGCTCCCCCTTCTTCTTCTCCTCCTCCTCCTGCGCCCCCCCCCCCGCCCCCCACTCCTCGTTCCCTCCCCCCTCCTCCCATCTCTGCCGGCATCAACTTGAGACACGCCACTGGGTTCAACCGAAGACTGGCCGCTGGAATCAACGTGAGACTTGCAGCTGCATCCGCCGAGCTTGGGCACCGAGGACGAGGAGGTGGATGAGGAGGAAGAGGAGGTTCCTTGACGAGGAGGCGGGGTGGCTTCGCGCGCCCCACCCAGCCCAACCTGAACTTGAGCTAATCAGGGAAGCGGGGGAGCATGCAAGCACATAAGGTAACCAGGTAACAGGTAACCGCACGGCCTCCGCAGGAGTCTCCACGAGCCTCCCCAACCAACCTCCCCCCCCCAGATGGATTGACAAGTCCTGCTTCATGGAAGCCCCGCCTGATTGGCAAAAACCACACCCCATACCTCTTGGGACACCTCTCGCCTGGGAGGGGGTGCCCAAATCTTTCTCTGGAGCGAGACGCCAACCTCCAGGAGCGCATTTTCTAAAACCCCTATCGCACCACGCGTGTCCCAAGAGGTGTGGGTTTTTTTTTTCCCATGCTAATGGCTTTCTCTTCCTCGACCACCTCCTCCTGGCTGCCCCGCCCCCCCAGGCGCATCGCTCCGACTTGCTCTCGGGCTGCTGCCGGGGGGGGGGGGGCTGCCGGAGAGCATGGCGCGGCCGCGCCGTACTCTCGGGCAGCTTATGGCGCATTCTTTGGGGCCCTCTTGGGGGTCCACTTGGCGCCCTTTCGAAGCCTTCTCGGGGGCGCCAGGCGGGCGCCGCAGCTGCCCGAGAGCAATCCAACATAGTCTCGGGAGGGTTCCAAGAGATGCCCAAGAGCATGGCACGGCAGTGAAATACTCTTGGGCCCGCCATTGGGGTCCTTGTCTCACCCTCTTGGGCCCTCTCGGGACCCTCTCGAAGCCTTGCTGGGGGCCCTAGGCGGGCCCGACAGCGGCCCGAGACCGACGCGAATGAGCCTCGGGAGGGCTCCGAGAGAGGCCCAAGGGCATGACGCGGCCGTGCCGTGCTCGTGGGCCCGCCATCGGTGCCTTCTTGGAGCACTCTCGGGTCCGCTCGGGGCCCTCTCGAGGCCTTCTCGGCCCCCCCAGGCGGGCCCCGCAGCGGCCCAAGAGCGACCCGAAAGAGCATCGGGGGTGCTCCAGGAGAGGCGCAAGAGTATGACAACGCCGCGCCATACTCTTGGGCCCGCCATTGGGGCCGTTTTGGAGCCCTATGTGGCCCGCTCGGGGCCCTCTCGAAGCATTCTCGGGGGCACCAGGCGGGCCCAACAGCGACCCGACAACGACGCGCAAGATGAAGGGCCTCAGGGGGGCACCGGGAGAGGCCCATATGACATTATGACATGTACCGCGTCGTCGGATTGTGGAACGCAGATCAAAAAGGCGCGGTGACTCATTTGGATGTATATAGCATTTGACTCATCTGACTTGATGATATATTCAAATATCACGAAAGTTCAGGCGACCCCGCTGGTGGTATGTTCGACCACCAGGGAGAACATTGGAGAGAGAACGTGCGCGTAGCTCTCTCTGGCACGTGCGATCTCAGCCCGATTCAACCCTATCCCCCACTCACCCGCTACTCTTGTCCTGTCTTCCCCACATCCATGGATGCGAATCCAGAGGGCTTGGTGGGTTCGGACATTGGCTCCCGAAAACTACCTTCGAAGCTCCGATGAGCTTGGGCTCAGTATATCTGACACATCGGGCGGTGGCGACATGACTGGCGAGCTAGGGACTTAACTACTGAGCGGCAGGTGTGCGCCTCCTGAGCCCAGGAGCTAGGTTCCGAGCTCCTCGCCATCGAGGGCTTTAGCCCAGGACCTGGCTCCCGAGCGGAGGCGGTGCGCCCTGTGACCTCGGGAGTGGAGTTCCGACCAGCTCTCCGTCGCTGGCTGGAGCTCAGGGCCTGCCTCCAGCGCGATCTATGAGGCACTGCCAAGCTCAGTAACTGGGTCCCGAGCTGCGCCACCTCTCGGACTGGAGTTCAGGACTTGGCTTCCGAACGGCGGGGGGATGCCCACGCGAGCTCAGGACCTGGTTCCCGAGCGGCACGCGGCGCCCCAGTGAGCTCAGGAGCTGGCGCTCGAGCGAACGCTGGGGTCACCGCGAGCTCAGGAGCTGGGTCCTGAGCACCCCTACACCCCCCCCCCCCCGCGGGCTGGAGCTCGGAACCTGGCTCCCGAGCGGCAGTGGGCGCCCTGGTGAGCTCAGGAGCTGGGTCCTGAGCTCCCCACATCACCCCCCCCAGGGGTGGGGTGGGGCGGGGGGGCTCAGGAGCTGGGTCCTGAGCTCCACCCGCCGCGGGCTGGAGCTCAGGACCTGGCTCCCGAGCAGCCCGGGGCGCACCGTCGAGCTCAGGAGCTGGGTCCTGAGCTCCATGCGCCCTCTGGCTGGAGCTCAGGAGCTGGCTCCCGAGCGGCAGGGGGGGGGAGCTCAGGAGCTGGGTCCTGAGCTCCCCCCACCCCCCACCCACGGGCTCGAGCTCAGGACCTGGCTCCCGAGCGGCGGGGGAGGGGGGGGGGAGCTCAGGGGCTGGGTCCTGAGCACCTCCACCGCCGCTGGCCGGAGCACAGGGCCTGGCTCCCGAACGGCAGCCCACCCCCGCCGCGAGCTCAGGAGCTGGGTCCTGAACTCCACCCTCTGGCTGGACTTCAGGACCTAGCTCATGCGCGGCTGCGGGGTGTTCCTGCGAGCTCAGGAGCTGGGTCCCGAGCTCTCGTCGCTCCCCTCCAGCTGAAGCTCATGACCTGGCTCCCGAACTGCATGACTGGCCGCAGCGAGCTCTGGTGCTGGGTCCTGAACTCACTCCGCCGTTAATTGGCTGGAGCTCAGGCCCTAGCCCCTGATCGGCTGGGTCGGTCCCGGCGAGCTCGGAAGCTGGGTTTCGAGCCACCACCTGAGGGTACCTTTCGAGCTGCATTAAGGTCCAGGCGCGAGATCGTAGATCGCCACCGCCTGGTCACCATTCGCGATGGCGATGTGCATCGCGATGTCCTGGTCGGTTGTACAACTTCCGCTTATCCGTAACACATTTGTTGGCTCAGACACGCTTGCAATTGTGCACTCCACATGACACGCTCGCTCTGCATTTCAACTGCTGTTTGACTTAGTTGCTGCTGGGGATACGCTGCATGCCGCCATGTCCAGAGTTTGTTCGAACGAGCGCAAACCTTGTTGATGCGAACAGGTGGGCAGAGCATCAACTTACATGTGCACTTAGTTATCTCAAATCGCAAGCTCCAGATAAAGATATCAACACGCTTCGACAGGGAATCGACGGCCTCACATTATCATCTTCGTTTTCTGGTGTGGGGGGCGGTGAAAACACAACCCATGCGATTCAGAAGTGCATGGAACATTTCACTGCATCTGACATCGATGTACGTACGCTGTGGGCGCTAGATTGGGATACTGAATGCAGAATGGAATTGATGTGTCTGCCGTCGCCACCTGCCCATATCTTTTCCGATCAACGAGACTGCATACACCCTCGAATTCGCGAAGAACTCAAAGCCCATGGCCATCTCATGTATTATGAAGATATCGAGAGAATATTCCGCACACCCTCATCTGTTGTCAGATGTATGCAGTGTGCGCTGCATGCAGGGTGCACATGTACAACTGACGTCGCCGAACTTCACATAGCTGGCACGGAATGCGATGCATGGAGTGCCCAAGGCAGCCGCTGCGGCGCCACGGGTTCCAAGGTCTCACGGTTTGCAAATGGGGTTCTGCGCTGGGAGAGGCCAGATGGGCCAGGAGTATCCCGAGAACGTCCTGAGACTGGCCCGTTGCGGCGTTGGGTATGTTCCAAACCAAGGCCGTCTCAAGGCGTTCACGGGATGCCCCTGCGCCTGTCTCGGCCTATTCGAGGGGCGTCGTTTGAAACGTTGTGTGGCGCTCGCCTTACACGCCCGCGTTGAATTGTTAGTTGTGGTCCTGAAACAGTGAGAGTCCCCCGCTTGCGAAACTGATCGGTGAAGGTTGTTGCGTGGGTATCTTGGGTTTCCCAAAGACTGCTGCTGAAAGAGCCGATGATATTGCACGAGAACGTTGGCGAATTTCCTTTCAAATTTCTGCAGAGCAGCCTCGCCAGCCAATATGTGCTCGATGAGCGCAATTCTGTTGTGATAGATTCACGTGATCACGGACAAGCTTATGAACGAGTACGGAGGCTGAGCATATTGTTGCACAAGTCGCAGATAAAACTTGATGTAGGTTTCCCTATCAGCTTGAAAGCGTGGGAGGTCACTTGCCGCCGCGACTGCAAGTTTTCGTGGCGCTCGTATTTTTGGGCATCAGAGGATGAATTCAAAGAGGAAATTAAGTGGGCATCTGGGCGCCCAGCAAGCATGGCAGGGGGGTCCATGCCAGTTGAGTCCCTGGTGCCGCTTCAGCGGCGTGACTTCTATGATACCCTGACAGAGGCTGAGAGAAACTTCCATGCAATATACAGCGGCTTGGCGCCGAGTGGTTGCGCCTTTTTGGGGCAGTCGCCCGATAAGCGCAGATCTCATAATGAGGGGAAGGCCGAACTGATGACTATGACAGAACATCCTGATTTAGCATGGTCGTTTGAACACTCCCGCTGGCTTACTCCCAGGGAGATGCAGCTCGTTCACAACTACCCAATGAGAGTCGACTGCCAGAATTTCAACGCGCTCACAAGTTTCAATGTGAGCAGGGAGAGCAAGGGTTTACCTGCAAGAAAACGTAACGCAGTAAAAAAGCAAGTGGGCAATGGTATGTCATTGTGTTGCATCGGGGTGGCCCTTCATTGGGCTATAATGTATAGGTCTTTCCGTGCAGAAAGATTCCGATTATGTCGCCGCACCAGCAGCGCCCTGGCATCGCTTGCACGCTTGCCGGTGCGCAAGACCATAGGGAAAGATATTCAAGTCACATCGTCTGCATCTCGTCATCCGCGTGATCGCCACACATTTACAGCAGTTGAACTGATCGAGGGGTCTGTTATTCAAGCTGGCTGTCTCGCCTTAGCGCTGCGCACATTCGTGGGCACGATCGCCACAATGGCCGCAGAGTGTCACTCAATCTCAGGCATCACGCATTGACAGTTACCATCATCGTGTCATCATCACCACCATTTCACATCCATGCACGTTTTTGCGCAAGCTTTTCTGCTGCCAATTTTTTGGGCCCCTTCACCCCTCTCGCCACCTTCTCTTCAGCCTGAGGCCTCAGTCTTCCCGCAATGGCCCAGCGTCAGCGCCCTCGCTCTCGCTCCCCTGCTGAGAGCCCTCTGTGGTCTGGCAGGCTCTATGGCTTTCCACGTGCGCGCGATGTGCACCTCTCGCATCGGCTCCGGACCTACAAGACAGTCATGTTCTGCATCGACTGCGGCGCCTGGACGAAGCACGGCATGCCTCGCAAGTTGAAGGCAGAGTGCCCACGCATGTTCAAGAACTACTACGCAAGACGCTGCGTGAGGCGCTTGGCCAGGGGCCTGTACCCCGTTCCTGGCCGCGACGACCCCATCAACTTCCAGCTGATCGACGGTCGAATCTACGGCGGTCGCCTCGCTTGTCAGCCTTGGCTGCTGCCCCTGCAGCAGCAGCAGCAGGCTCTTCTAGCGATTGAGGACGGCCATCCGGGCGGCGGCCATCCGCGCCCGGGCCTGGAGCCCGTCCTCCTGGCGATTCAGGACGGAGAAGCGTGAGCCTCGAGCGTAAGGCTTAAGGCATCTTCGCAGGCTCGCTGGCACGTCGCAGAAGCGTTAGGCACCATCGCAGGCTCGCCGGCACGTTGCAGGAGGAGGAGGAGGACGAGGAGGAGAGGGAGAAGGATAATGAGGAGGACGAGGACGAGGAGGAGAGAGAGGAGAGCGTAGGATGCGCAGTTTCTTATTTAGTGGCCTCTCGTACCCAGCTGCTTATTGTACATACATACAAGGCTGCATGAGGGTTTGCAACGCGTATGTTTCATTTGAGCAGGCAGTCGACCACGTGGGCGCCCATCGCACACGTCGCGCACGCGACAGTGGAGAATGAGAGGTAGAGAGAAAGAGAGAGAGAGAGAGAGAGAGAAAGAGAGAGAGAACATCAGCATCGTCATCATCACCATCACCATCATCACCCACGGGGTGTCGTTGGAGTTTGAATAGTCTCGGGACCTTGGGGCGTCGCCAAGTAACGCTCAGTAACGCCAGGGGGTGGGGGCTCAGTAACGCTCAGTAACGCCAGGAGTTTGAATAGTCTCGGGACCTTAGCTGCGCAGGGGGAGGCTCAGTAACGCCAGGGGCAGAACGAACTTGGCGAGTCCCGCGCTCTCATGCCTTGCCCTCTACCCTCTCTCTTTATACATATATCCGGTCCCTCTCCCTCTCCCTTGCAGCGCCCCCGTTCCCTCCGTCCCTCCGCCCTGTCGCAACCCCGTCCGAACGTGGGCCCGGCGGAGCCGATCCGATGGAGGGGTCGGGGTCGCGTTGATCCCCGCTCACCTCCCCGACGGCCCAAGCAGGCCACGACCTTTCAGGCGAATCTCTGCTCCTGACTCCTCTTCCCAACACTGCACTGGCGCTGCTGCTGCCGCTCATGGCGGGCGCTCCTGCAGCGAGCTCGCCGGAGGGGAAGGCGGCCCCGAAGTTGTCCCTGTCGAACATGGCGACCTCGGGGCAGATTATGACGTCTCCTCCCCCCTCTCCTCCCTCGGCGTCTTCCACTGCTGCTGCTGCTGCTGCTGCTGCTGCCATCTCTGCGCCTCATTCCTTGAGCTGATCGTCAAATTCTTCCACCTCCTGCTCAGAGCCCTGTGCTGCTGATGCCGTTGCCTCCTCCGCATCCTTCATCCTTTTCATCCCTGCATCCCCCTTTGTCCAGATAGGAGGGGGGGAGTGGCGTTCCAGCAGATCGATTAGCAGTTGGCCGTGCGCCTCCTTCGCAGAGCCAGCCACCCCCGCCCCCTCCTCTTCCCCCCCTTCCTCCCCCTCCTCCCCCCTCCTCCTCTTCCCCCCCGCTCCTCCCCCTTCTTGTTTCCGCTCCTCTTCCTCCTCCTCCTCCACCTCCAAGCTCCAAGCCCCTCCACCTCGAGCCCCTCCATCTCGTTGTCCTCCTCCAGCTCCCGCTTATTGCGCCTCCCCGCTGGCAGGCCATGTTGAAGTCGCTCGGCGTCCAACTGTCCGATGGGGCCGACAAAGCTGCGCAGGACTTCCGTGACCGCTGGTTCGCCCCGCTCAGGGATGGCGAGACGGTCGAGGATCGCTTTGGCGACGTCAAGGGTTCGAGACGGTGGGTCCTGCTCCAGATCATCTACGGGGTTCGCAGCCTGGACAGACGCGCGATCGGAGACGGCTCCTACGTGAAGTCGAAGCCCGTCACCCACTCTCTGATGCTTTGGGGCCCAGATGGGACCCAGTTGCTCAAGCGCGCCCCTGCCAACCCACGCAAGCAGGACGCCGTCGTGAAGGCCTACGCGGCGGGCGTGCTGAAAGATGGGGTCTCCAGCGTGTGCCGCGGCATGATGATCGCGCTGGCTACGGACCAGCCGAACCACTTTGAGATGCTCGCAGGTGGGACCCTCACTGAGGCGTGCTACTTAGCCGAGAGGATCGCGAGGGAGTCGGACCCGGAGAACGTGTACATCCAGCAGCTTCGGGAGGAGGGCTTCAGCAACGTGATCGTGGTCCTCAAGGCCAGACGTCGCGCCTGTGTGCCCCCGCCTGGGCCCCGGGGCCACCAGGGGGCCCCGCGCGGCTCGAGAAGCCTCGGGCGGGGCCTTTTCAATTCCAAGATGGCTCGCAGCAAGCCATGGTCCAGGGCGTTTTTCGATTGGGGGGAGGGGGCGAGGAGCAGCAGGGGGGAGGGGGAGGAGGAGGAGGAGGAGGAGGAGGAGGAGGAGGAGGGGGAGGAGGAGGAGGGGCCAGAAACGCTGCATCCGCCAAGTTTCCTATGGTTTTTGTACGATTTGGGAAACTCGGAGAAAATGGGAAACGCACGGCGGGTTTCGTCGACTCGTCGACCGCCGTCGCGGCGCGGTCGTCGTCGTCGTCGACGTCGTCGTCGACGTCACCGTCGCCGCGCCGCTCGTCCGCTCGTCGTCTTCGTTCGTTGCCGCCGTCGCGGTCGTCGCCGCGATTGCCGACCCCGTCGCCGTCGGCATCGACGTCGTCGTCGCTCGCGCCACCCTGGGAGGAGACGCCGTGGGACGCGCAGTCTTGGGCCGCCTGCGATCACAATGGGTACCACTTAGGCGGGCTGGGCGGGGTGACAAATTGCACGTGACCCCCGCCCGTTCCCTTTGAGCACCTAGCTAGCACTCCTCCTGGCAGCATTCCCGCGGTTCAAGCCTGCAAAACAAAACGGCAGTTACCATCGGTTACCATCGGACCATCGGCCCCAAAACACGCGGCGCCCTCCTGGGCGCTGAACCTCTGGGGCAACGTTTTCGCCCGGGGCTTTGGTTCCTTCTGTCCCAGCGCCGGACTGTTTGAATGCATGGCCCCCCTCTTCAACAAACGCCCCCTCCACCTCCTCCATCCTCCAAGTCCCGCCTCCCCCCCCCCCACCCGGGGAGGGAGGGGCAGGGGCCCACCCCCTCTGTTTTGGTCTTGGTGCTCAGCCCTTTCTCTTGGCAGGCGCGGGCGCCAGCTGGGTGCAGAAGTGCGGCCACTCGTCGGAGGTTGAGGACGGGTGGGATGCTTACAAAAAGGCGAACGGCATTACAGTGGACGGCTGCGCAAAGTCTGGGCCCGCCAGTTACAGCAAGCGCTACGAGCAGTACTTGAATGATAAGTTTCGCAACGTATTTGACGGATGGGAGGATTACGACGCCCACAAATCTTTCAAGAATAAGATGCAAAAGAAAGACAAGAACAGCTTGGACGTTTGGGGTGACTATGTTTCGTGGGTCGAACAGAAGGTTGATTTCCTGCGTCGGGAGTTGAATGCCTACAGGACTGTTTGCACGAGCAACCACATGGTGAACACCGTGATGAAGAAGAAGGACTACCTCACCATGTTTATGCAGAAGCTCGTGGTCATGGAGGGGCTGAAATTCACGATGCCGTACGAGAAGTCGTCTGCCGAGGCCGCCAACTATCCGTGGCTGCTGTCAGATGACCAGTCGCACAGGCGAGTCTCGTGGATGGATTGCCCCATGGGCACGTCTGTGACGTTCAAGAAGGCCAAGAACGAGGCTGCCAAGAAGGCAGAGGCCGCTGCAAAGAAGAAAGCAAAGGAAGAGCAGGCGTATCAGAAGAAAGTCGAAGCGGCGATTGCCGCTGGAAAGCAACCGCCAAAGAAGAAAGCCAGGACGTCCAACCCTGAGGACGGCACCATCCCGCTCGAGGAAGTCAAGGCCGAGGTCGACGGTCGTATGGCAACGGCGCTCGACTTCATAGCGGCCAGCGTGTTTGGGCCGCTTAAGATGGTTCCCGAGGACAAGATTGACGTGCCCACCGTGCGCCGAGGGCTCCGCCTTTCTTTGCAGTTCCTGTGGGCCAAGACCGTTACCATCAATGGCGAGACCTTCGGTGCGTGGTCGAAGGTTCGCAAAGTCATCCGAGCCGAGATGATCAAGGGCCACGTCGCCCAGCTGTGCGATTCCGACGAGCAGGCTCGCAAAATCCGCGACGATGCTGAGGCAGAGCGCAAGGGTGCCGGGGGGGCCGAGGGCGGCGCGGATAATGTTCCGTGGTCGGAGCAGCTCGCGAACAGGCTTGTCGCCCAGCTGGCTGCCGATGACGACGCAGATGATGGTGAGACGGGGCGTGCCGGCGGCGCGGGCGCCCTCGCAGAGTTCGAGGCGAAGCCCGAGTTCATCCAGCAGATGTGGGAGTTGAAGAAGCAGATCACCGACCAGCCGCGCGCGAGGTTTCAGCCCATCTACGTTGCTGAGAGCACCAATGTCGGCAAGGTGCTCGTTGCCCGCTGTGCGAGGGGAGATGCTGTTACGTTGCACGACGTCCTGGCCGTTATCTGCCTCAGCATGTTCCGGGTTGGGTTCAATAAAGAGTACGCTTGTTGGGGGCGCGCCATCCTCGCGGCCATCGCAGACAGTGCAGCAGCTACAGCGACGGCGCCATTGGTCATCGAAGACGTCAGTTCGGGAGTTTTGCAGGACGCTGATGCTGTTGACAAGTTCTTTTCCATGAGGTCCAAGTTGGTAGTGGCTCTGCTCGAGTCTTGCGCGTGCGGCGAGCACGGCTTCATCGAGACGGACTACTCCCTTGCTATGCCAGCCTTGCGTTCTCTTGATTTGAAAGACCAGGTGGCCGACTTCGACTTGCGCGTTGGTGCGTGTGGCGACCAGGCGTTCTGGGTTGACGCTTGGCATTGTCTACTCCAAGCGAGCTTGGATGGTAAAGTCAAGGAGTTCCTCGCCGCAGTTCGGGATGACAACGGCTTGCAGTCCCAGGATGCGCTGTGGCCAATTGCCACCCGCTTCAAGTTGGTCACCCCACCAGTGCAGGCCAAGTCGTCAGGCGTGCCGGAGACCACAGAGGGCGCCCCGACCCCGACGTCCGAGACGGCCGCTGACGCCCCGCCCGAGGCGAAGTCGGGCAACGAGGAGGACGAGGATACCCAGGACGCGAAGCTGACGACCGAGTCTCAGTCACAGGGGCCAACCGTGGAGACGACTGCGGAGAGCGTTGCGGTGGCGGAGTTCCAGACAGTGCCCCAGATCCGGTTGAGTTGGATTTGTGGCGAAGGTGGTGCTACTGGTCCGATCATGCGATCCTTTGAGTTGCGGCTGGAGGCGTTCATCCACGATATGGCCCACGTCAACGTGCAGTCCAGGTTCGGTGTGCCGACGGATGGCGGCCTAGACATCCTGCAGTGCAACTGGAAGGAGGATCGATGGGGGGCCGTGTTCCTCCTTCTCCTCCTGCTCCTCCTCCTCCTCCTCCGCCCGAACAATTGCTGGCGACAGCGGACATGCAAAAACCCGAGGGATATGAGAAAAATGTCATATCCTCGAGGCTTTCTGGACATGCCATGGCCCAGGGGCCTGCGTCTCTATTGTTTGGTCTGACCCACCCCGTCCTCCTCTCCTCCTCCCCTCCTCCTCGGACTCCCCCTCCTCCTCCTCCTCCTCCGCCCCCTCCTTCTCCTCCTCCTCCTCCCCGTCTCCCCCCTCCTCCTCCTGCTCCTCCTCCTCCTCCTCCTCCTCCTCCTCCTCCTCCTCCTCCTCCTCTCCTCCTCCTCCTCCTCCCCCCCCTCCTCAGTCCTCCTCCTTCCCCTCCCCTCCCCCCCTCCCCCTCCCCCTCCCCCCCCCCGTCGCCTTCCCCCCCCCCCCCCCTCCCGCCGCTTCCCCCGCGCGCCTCTCACCCCCGCCCGGGCGCCCCAGGAGAACGCCCCGCTCATGGCCAAGGAGCTGACCAGCGCCATCGCGCTGAACTTCAGCGGGAAGATCTCGGCCGTGCCGAGGAAGGGCTCCGTGCAGGCCTCCAGCGCAGTCCCCTTCGGCCCCCCGCTCGTCGCTGCCGATGCGTGGCCGTGGCCCCCTTGGGGCCCAGCGGCCCCGGGGCCCCAGGGGGCCCCGTGGAGATTGGTTCCCTGGAGACAGATTTCAACCCAGGCCAGAAACGCTGCATCCGCCAAGGTTCCCAGGTCCCTTTGGTTTTGTGCTATTTTGGAAGTGCGGAGACGAGGGGGGTCGCGGGGGCCCGCTGCGGGATTCGTCGGCGTCGGCCGCCGTCGCGGTCGTCGCCGTCGACGTCGACGTCGTCGTCTTCGTTCGTTGCCACCGTCGGTATCGTCTTGGACGTCGTTAGTCATCATCGCCGCTCGTCGTCATCGGCAGTCGCGTCACCGCCGTCGCAGTTGTCGCCGTCTTGTCGTCGTGGCCGACGACAATGCGGCGATGATGACGACTCGTCTCGTCATCATCGCCGTCGCGTCGTCGGCTACCGTTGTCGTCGTCGTGATCCCTGCAACTCGGGAGTGAGAGAAGGACGTGCGTGTACATGGACCCACGCTGGTTTCGAGAGTGCGCACTGCGCAGATGTTCGTGTTCGTACAACGCGGTGGTCTCGTGGATCGAGGGGCCGCGTTCATGTGCACAGCTGGGCGCGCACGTCCTTCGTGGGCTCCCTAGCAACGGTGCAGTCGAGGTGTGCGTGCAATTTGGTATGCCGTTTTACATGGAGATGGGTGACCTCGGCAACCCGAAGCAAACTGCACAGTTCGTTCCTGCGTGGATGGTGGCCGAAGCGAAGAAAGCATCCGAGATCAACGTTCAAATTAAGAAAACATCAGTGAATTGGAAGTTCGCTTATCCCGAGGCGAATGGTGAGGATACTGTAATCAGCACGCAGGTTTCAATATACACGTTGATCCCGCTAAAAGATGCACTCGGGCAGAAAAACATCATCCTGAAACGCTCGCCGTTCACCAAAGATGACCAGGTCAAAGCCGTGCCGAAGCGTGCTGCGAGGAAGGCGAGTCGTTTGGGCGACGCGTGTTCGGTGGATGCTAAGTGGAAGGACTGTGCGCACATGTTCAAGTAGGTATGGGGTGCTGTGTAGTTGGTGTAGTTGGTGCAGTTGGCGCCATCTCTCGCCTTATTCCTCTCCCCCCTCCACCTCTCTCCCACCTCCTCCTTCCCTCCCTCATCACCCCTCCCCCTTCCCTTCACTTCCCTACTTCCCCTCCCCGCTTCCCTCTTTCCCTCTGCTGGCTGCTGGGCCCCTGCTGGGCAGGGCAGGGCGCCTGGCGCCCATTGCGATCGCCGAGCTGGGGCTTGGCCGGCGGTCGCGGCGACTGCGCCGAGCCTCCTCGGGGCCCCCGGGCGTCTCAGAGGAGCGAATGGACAGGGCGGGTGAGGGTCATGGTACGAGGTCGACGGCGAGGACAGCGACGGGGGGAGGAAGAGGATGAGGAGAAGGAGGGGAGGAGGAGAGAGGGAGAGGAATGACGATACTATCGATTAGGCACTGCCCCGACAGCTATGCAGCTATGCAGCAGCATCGCACAGTTCACTCCCCCGACCACTTAGGAGCGAGAGCGAAGCATGACCAGGAAATGAGGACGAGGAGGAGGAGGAGGAGGAGGAGGAGGAGGAAAGGTTAACGCACGAAATGGCAGAGACGGACGGGTTCCCGACGGGGTCACGGCGCGGCGTCAGCCGTCTAGTTAGCAGCGCGGGGGCGCGCTGCGTCGCCTCGAGCCTCGAGGCTGCGATGCGCATGTCGAAATGGATGCATCGTTCGCCGCCATCGTCATCTTATCCCTCCTTATTTCTCTTGTTCCTCACTCCTCACCCTTTCCCCCTTCCTGATTCCTCCCCCGTCAGCCCCTTCCACTTCGGTGGCCAGTTTGGCCTTTCGCCGCCCTCTTCCTCGCCCTTTTTCCGCTTCCGCCCCCCCTCAGCGCTCCATTCCCTCGCTGGCGGAGCGCAGCACTGCGGTGAAGTTGCAGCTGGGGCAAGACGATGAGCAGTTTCGGAGTGTCGTCAGGGTCTCTCCTGTTCCTCGTCCTCGTCATCCTGCTCTTCCTTCTGCTCCTCCTCTTCCTCCCCCTCCTCCTCCTCCTCGTAATCATTCCCCGCTTGCTCTGTCTCATTCTTTTCCTCCTCCTGTTCCTCCTTCTCTTCCTCTTTTTCCTCCTCCTCCCACTCCTCCGCTTCCTTATCCTCCTCCGCCTCGTCTTCCCTGTCCTCCTTTTTCTCCTCCTCCCCCCCTCCTCCTCCTCGCCCTCCTCCCACCCTTCTTTTTCCTCCCCCTGTCCGTCCACCTTCTCTTCCTCAGCCTCCTCATCTTCCTTTTTTCTGCTCCTTATTTTCCTGCTCCGTCCTCCCTCCTCCTTCTGCTGCTGCTTCTCCTCCTCCTCTTCTTCCTCCTCCTCCTCCTCCCACGTCCTGTTCAGCAAGCGGGGCCTTCCTGAACATGGGCTGGCCGATTCTGAGCTTCGAAACCTGTCCTGCGACGCACCTTCCCAGTCTTGGAGCCGTCGCCCTTGGAGTCGCTGAAGCTGAAGTAGCTGTTCTTCGGCCTGTCCGATGGTGGCGCCGGCGATCTCGATGACTTCGGGCAGCCCAGGCCCCCGTGCCAGTGTCCGATCTGCCCGCAGCTGGCGCACCTCGTAGTCCGCTTCAATTTCTCGATCCTGGCGCGCCGCTCACCGTTGTCACCGGGAGCACCTCCGCCTCTGGCTCGATCCCTCGAGCTCGAACTGCCCACGCCGCGACCTCCGCCCTTGCGCCCTCGACCTCCCTTCCCGCGACCGCCGCTGCGCGCCTGGAACCTCTGCTTGTTCTGGACGATCGCCGCGAAGCTCTCCGCCGCCTCCGGGTCCATCTCGTCGATCTCCTCGAGAGTGGCCTCCTCCTCGCCCAGGTAGACGCTCCACTTCCAGGGGCTGGTCGTCGTAGGAGTTGTCGAGCTGGTGGTCGTTGTCGTCGTAGTGCTCGTGCTCGTCGCCACGCTCGGCCTGCCACGCCCGCCGCTGCCTGTACTGGCCCTGCTGGAACCTCTGCGGTTTCGGGTCCTAGCGGTGCGCCTCCTGCTTGCCATCCTTCCGGCAGTTCCGCTCCCGCTCGTGGATGCCCGAGTGCTGCATGTGCAGCGCCTTGGCGAACGCCTCCTTGTCGCACTTGTTGCCCGCGCTGCTGATGATGCTGGCGTGGTCCGACTTGTCGAGACCGCTGAACTTAAGCAGCAGGTAGGCCTGGAGGTCGTCCGAGATGCTGCTCTCCTGCGAGACCTTCTTGAGGTCGTCGAACGCCTTGGTCCGCCTCGTGATGTACTCCTGCATGCTCTCGACAGAGCCTCTCCACGCGGATTTGTCGTAGAGCGCGCCGTCGAAGAGCTCTGCCGCGCGAACGGGTCTCTCCTTCAAGACCAACTCGCCGAGCACGCGCAGTGGCATCTCCAGGCCCTCGGCAGTCGCCTTCTTGCGAGTGATCGCGCCGCCGCCCTTGCCACCGCTCTCGAGGATCAAGTCGTCGTGCTTCAGCGACCTCACGGCGTCGTAGGCCGCGCCCGAGAGACCATTCCTCAAGTTGACTGGCGTCGCGATCTGCTTTTCGTCGCCCATGCGACCGTAGAAGGCATCCTTGGCCCGCTCTTGGCACTCGTCGAACAGCGCTGGGTCGCCGTCGTAGAGCGGGATGTCCTTCTCGAAGGTGAGGCGCGAGGCTCGCGCCATGATACTTCTTGGAGTTGCAGTGGCGCTGCTCGTAGTGCTGCTCGTGGTGCTGCTGGTTGCCAGGGCAGCAGCGATCGAGCTCGCAATGATGGCGTGCGCGATGCTGCAGCGCCGCCGGTGCCAGACTCCGCCCTGGTAGTCCAGCTTGTGCAGGTCCGCCACAACCTGCGCCGCGGTGCCGAGCCCGCCCCCTGCAGGCCAGGCCAGCAGCCCCAGCCACGGGGCGCGCCAAGCAGTCCCCCGCGAGCCGCGGAGGCGGGAGCAGACCGTGGCGAAACAGTCCGCTCCGCTTACCATCAACTGACGGCTGCCGCCGTCGCAAGAAAGCTGAAAGTCTTTTCTGCCCGAATGCTCGAGAGCTCTAAAACCGAAACGGTTGCGGTCGAATCGGCGTCGGCGTGAGAGGGGCATCTCGGGGGGCCAGGGAGACAGTGTCCATTTCAACATCCTCCTCCTTCTTCGCCTCATGATCCTCCCCATTATCCTGGTCATACTCCTCCTCCTCCGTCTTCTCCGGATTAGAATTAGAAGCATGATTATGAGTGTTCTTCTCACCAGCCGTATCAGTATTAGTTGTGTTCTTCTTCATCGTACCATTATTATCATGTCGCTGTTTCTTCTAATTTCGGTGATCCTTACGAAAATTAAGATTACTGGGTGTACCATGATTAGTATTACGCTTCTTCTTCATATCATGGTCCATATTCGTATTCAGATTCGTCGTTGTCTTCTTCTCTTCATCCTCCTGCTCCTCCTCCTCCTCCTCCTCTTTCGTTTTCTCCTCCTCCCTCTCCTCCTCCTCCTCCTCCTCCTGCCCAGATGGAACTACGCCAATGGAAGACAGCCAGCCAACGCCACAACTGCAGTGAACTCGAGAACAGGGCAGGCACACATGACCTCGTCAGCCTCCTCAACCACCTGGCAAAACGAGGCAATCATCAACGACATGGTGCCCTACTCGCAGCAGCGTGCGCGGGCGCATGGCAACAACAACGCATAGCAGACGCCTACGGCGCCACAAACCTCTGCACCTGCGGAGCACGCGAAGATGTCTACAACCGCATCTGGGGAGACTGCCCTGACAGGAAAGAGCACATCATCTACCAGCGCACACGCCACTTCAAAGAGCGCGCAAAGGAAGGCTCGCAACCAACGCAGCCATATGGTTCCGAGGGATCACCCCCAAGCCGATGACTTGCCCGCCACCTTGCACCACCGAGCCTTACGAAACTAAGGAAGGCGACATGCAACACGGACCGCTCACCACAGATATCGAACCACTTCACTTCTGCGGCGACGGCAGTAGCGGAGCTATGTCCAGCGGCCGACGGTGCCGCAGGTGCGGGTGGGGATGAGTATGCATGCAGGGCACAGCAGTTCGCGCGGCGGCGCGGGGGCCATTAGCTGGTCAGCGACAGACCAGCAACCGAGCAGCGACAGGACCGCTGATTTTCTGGACGGACTGCGCAGCAATACGCCGCGAATGGAAAAGAGCACGGTGCAACGCCAAGAAATTCAATGGAGGCAACGGGGACATCTGGAAGCTGATGAGCGAAGCACTCTCCCAACGGGACGGGGGGGGAAAGCAGTATTACGGCACGGCATCTGCAGAGCCACTTGGAACGGGAAGAAGCGCGACAGAAAATGCCCGAATGGGCATGGATTGGGAACCGAGGGGCGAACAGTCAGGCCGACCGAGCAGCATAATCACATGCATTACCAGCAACACAACTCGGATGCTACGAACGGGCTTGAGCGGTGGGCAACACGGTGCGCCGACGCATCACGCAAGCAACTGTAGACAGCATGGAACAGAAACCACAATTGTCATGGGAAGGACGAGCCAAGCTACGACGGGAGGCAGAGCAGCAACGACCGCCGGCGCCGACGCTCGACCCGCTTGCAGCATCAAGCCGGCGCCTACTGAGGCCAACCAGCACAGGATGGGAACGCACGGCATGCTCGCAACCAGCTATCCGCAGGCGAAGCACGATGGCGAGATGGTGGCTACAAGCAATTTGCAACGGAACGGCCAGCGCAGAGCACCAACCATTCATGCTGAAGGGCCGATGCGCACATTTCTCACATCAGATCCAGCGGCATCGACGCGAACAAAGCTACTGCTGCTACAAATGCGGCAGCGCCGCATAGCAGTACATCAGCGACAAGCTGGAGCAGCAATGCATCCCTCCACCGCCCAAGTCACAAGCCGACTACGTGGTGCCGGCCAAGAGGAAGCACGCCTCATCATGCGAACCTGCACTACAGCGAGAACACCTACGTGTGCCAGGGCGTGCTTCGTCGATGGCATGGGCGGCACGGACTCATGCACCAGGGTTTGCTCCGTCTTCGTCAGGGGCGGCACCGACTCATGCACCAGGGTTTGCTCCGTCGACGTCAGGGGCAGCACCGACTCATGTACCGGGTCTTGCATCGTCGTCGTCAGGGGCGGCACCGACTCATGTACCAGGGCGTGCTTTGTCGTCAGGGGCGGCACCGACTCATGCACCAGGGCTCGCTCCAGCGTTGGCAAGGGCGCCACCGACTCATGTGCCAGGGCTTGCTCCGTCTTAGTCATGGGCAGCACCGAATCATGCACCATGGCTTGCTTCGTCGTCGGCAAGGGCGGCACCGACTCATGTACCAGGGCTTGCTCCGTCTTAGTCAGGGGCAACACCGACTCATGTACCAGGGCGTGCTTCGTCGATGGCAAGCAAGGGCGGCGCCGACTCATGCACCAGGGATTGCTCCGTCGTTGGCAAGGGCGGCACCGACTCATGTACCAGGGCTTGCTTCGTCGATGGCAAGGGCGGCGCCGCTTCCTGTACCAGGGCGTGCTTTGCCGTCAGGGGCGGCACCGACTCATGCACCAGGGCTCGCTCCGGCGTTGGCAAGGGCGGCACCGACTCATGTACCAGGGCTTGCTCCGTCTTCGTCATGGGCAGCACCGAATCATGAACCATGGCTTGCTTCGTCGTCGTCAAGGGCGGCACCGACTCATGTACCAGGGCTTGCTCCGTCGACGTCACGGGCAGCACCGACTTATGCACCAGGGCGTGCTTCGTCGATGGCAAGCAAGGGCGGCGCCGTCTCATGTACCAGGGCTTGCTCCGTCGTTGGCAAGAGCGGCACCGACTCATGTACCAGGGCTTGCTTCGTCGATGGCAAGGGCGGCACCGACTCATGTACCAGGGCTTGCTTCGTCGTCGTCAGGGGCGACACCGACTCATGCACCAGGGCTTGCTTCGTCGATGGCAAGGGCGGCACCGACTCATGTACCAGGGCTTGCTTCGTCGTCGTCAGGGGCGACACCGACTCATGCACCAGGGTTTGCTCCGTCGACGTCAGGGGCAGCGCGGACTCATGTACCAGGGCGTGCTTCGTCGATGGCAAGGGCGGCGCCGACTCATGTACCAGGGCTTGCTTCGTCGTTGGCAAGGGCGGCACCGATTCATGTACCAGGGCTTGCTTCGTCGTTGGCTAGGACAAGACCGGCTCATGTACCAGGGCTTGCTTCGTCTTCGTCAGGGTCAGCACCGAATCATGTACCAGGGCTTGCTTCGTCGACGTCAGGGGCAGCACCGCCTTATGTACCAGGGCTTGCTTCGACGTTGGCAAGGGCGGTACCGACTCATGTACCAGGGCTTGCTTCATCGTCGCCGCGTGCGGCGCCGACACATGTACCAGGGCTTGCTTCGTCGTTGGCAAGGGTGGCACCGACTCGTGTACCAGGGCTTGCTTCGTGGTCGCCAAGGGCAACACAGACTCATGTACCAGGGGCTCGCGCAGTCGACGTCATGGGCAGCACCGGCTCATGTACCAGGGTTTGCTTCGTCGTTGGCAAGGGCGGTACCAACTCATGTACCAAGGCTTGCTTTGTCGTCATGGGCGGCATCGGTTTATGTACCAGGGCTTGCTCCGTCGTTGGCAAGGGCGACACCGACTCAGGTACCGGGGCTTGCTTTGTCGTCGTCAGGGGCAGCACCGGCTCATGTACCAGGGCTTGCTTCGTCGACGTCAGGTGCAAGAGCCGCGTCACGGCCAGACGACGACCGCTTCCAGTGGTCAGCCAACCAGCAGCACTACCAGCAGCACAACTCTGACAAAGCCACCAGACCGACCACACGGGAGAGTTGATGGCTGACAGATGGAGCACCATACGAATGACTATGAGAGCCGACTGGTGTGACATACCAGCGACCGACAAGCCCATGCAACCTGCATGACAACCGCGAGAACAAGATAGACGAGACAGACTACGACAGGCTGAGGGCCGACAGAAGGAAATGCAACCACACCGACTGAAAGCATCAGAATATCGACAAAACCCATGCAGCCTGCATGGCGATCGACCAACAGCCAGGCTAGTGGTATGGCTCCCTGACGGGTACTCCACTAGACATGGCACAATGACAAGATGAACGGCACGCCCGCCGACTACGTCACTCGGGCCACGTTCAGTCTGAACGTCGGGACCTCCCTGGAGGGCGACGCCGGGCCGAGCCCTGAGATGGCCAGCCCCCGCCGCCAGCAGACCCGAATGAGCAGGGTCGTCGTCCTCGGGGAAAGTCGTGGAAAGTCCTCCTCCTCCTCCTCCTCCTTCTCCTCCTCCTCCTGCTCCTCCTCCTCCTCCTCCCTCTCTTCCTCCTGCGCGCATCCCCACCGAGGGCTGGCCGGGAAGCCCTCGAACACACTTGCTGGCTCGTCGTGCTGCTCCCGCACGGGCCGTACTCTCGCCCCCCGCGGCGTTGGTCCAGGCCCCGCCACCCCTCGGGCAAGATGCGGTGGAAACTCATGGGAGCCCCCCATACCATCCTGTCGGCTCTTGCGCATTGGCACTAGTCGAAGCTGAATCAACGCTAATCGACGCTAGATCGGCGCTACTATCTCATCGACTCCCAGACGCTAATCGCTAGAGACGGAATTAAGAGGGTATATACCAGGCTCCCATGCTTTGCTACCGAACTCGCGGCCCCCACGGGGCAGGTCCAAGCCCTGCCACCCCTCGGGCAAGGAGCGGCAGGGAGGGGCCCAGGGACCGATCCTGGAGGCCTCCTAGATGGGCTCCGATAGGGTCGAAAGGTCGCCCCGCATCGCCGGCGATGCATCGGCGACGTCGGCGTGGAGAAAATCGGGCTCCTCATCGAGCCGCATCGCCGATGCATCGGCGATGCGGCGCGATCCTCGGACCCCATCTACGTACTCCGACCCCATGTTGGAGGCTTACAGCCACCCCTCGGGCAAGGAGCGGCATGGAGGGGCCCCAGGACCGATCTGGAGCGGAACGTGCGCCGTGTGGGGGGGCCGCCGTCCCAGGGGTCCGACATGGTGACTTTTCATTATACGGGCTCCCCGGTCGCCGATCTTTCCCCGGGGCCGGTTTTTCATCCTGAGTCGTTTTCGTTCAGTCCCAGGGCCCGTCGAGGGCCTCCCGACGCCCGAACCAGCGAAAAACCTTCGTCTTCATTTGTTCATTACGTTCGATCTCTGCGCTTGTTTTAACTTTGAGCAGGGACCGACCGTCCCGGCATTTCTATAGTCCTACCACGAAATGTTCTTAGAACCCACAAATGTTCCAAGAACAAAAACAATGTTCTTAGAACATAAACCCGATGTGCAAAAACAAGACAGACTCCACCAGAACTGTTCACCGAACATTTCGTGGGAACCACAGAGGGTTCGTAGAATATGATTTGGTAGAGCTATAGGCGAGCCAGGACGCTTCGCCACTGCTTGACAACTGGCCCTCGCTCCGAGCTGCGGGAGGCTGGCAGCCCGGCGTCTCCAGACCGCTGGGGGCCGCCTGGCCCCCGTCGGCGCGCTGGAGAGGGACCGCGCGCACAGAGCGCCTGCCCACCGGCAGCGCCTCCCGAGGCCACACGGCGGGGAGGCAAGCTGGCCGGCGGCGAGCCCAGACCCCCTCGAGGAATGCAAGGATCACGACGGGATGTGTTTCGTCATGTTTGGCATCTGGGGGCCCTCGCTGGGCCTCGGGACCGTCAAATCATAGCGACTCAGGATGAGAAGCCGGCCCCAGGGAATGGGTCGAGACCTCTCGGGGTCGACGTTATGAACAGATCATGACGTCGGGGGTCCGGGAGCCCATGCAGGGCGGGGAGTGCAGAAAACTCTGGCGGCCTCGGGCCTCCCGAGAAGTGCGCGGAGCCCTCTCCGGAGGCAGAGGCGGCGTCTTGCAGAAGGCGACGGGGCTTCTGAGAAGCCCCGTCGCCGCCGAGCTGGGAGGCCGTGTCGGCAAACGCGCCAACTATGCTACAGGCCACTGTCGGAGAAGCACCAGGTCACCAGGCCTTCAGACACAAGCGACCGCGCAACGCGCCGGCCTCCAACAGTGGCAAAGGTTGGGCACGCCAGCCCAGGCGGGCGGAGGGTGCGCGGAGGGCGATCCTCGTGGCACACGGGCGGCCTCGGCGCTGACAGAAGCGCACTGGCCAAAGGGACGCTTCAGGATATGATTGGCGAGGCGAAGGGCCCCTGGTGGCAACGAGCCCGCAACAGGCGCAGACGGCCACAGGGGCCAGAGACTGACGGGCGACACCCCCAGGAGAAGTGGGCAGACGAAGGGCGGGTGTGGAGCGATCTGCGCCGCCATCGGGGCCGCCAGTCCAAGGGCGGCCAGAAAGCACACGCCGCGTCCATGCTCTGGCAGAGAACCCAACCCAGTGCAAACGCCAGCAGGAGCAGACCATGCACATGAACATACCGAGAAGAAATGCGATATCCCTGAACGCTTCGCCAAGAAACGGAATCTTACACTCAAGGAGGAGGGAGGGGGAACCTCTATGGGATACTATTAACGCTGCAGGCAGGTAACGCAGCCGAGGAGGGAGGAGGGGGAAGAGAAAGGAGGGGGAGGCGGAGGATGGAAGGAGGAGACGCGCGGCGCTGCGAACGTGAAGCGAGGACCCGGCGCACGCGAGGGTTTGGGCAAGAGACGCGCTGTTGTGACCTGGCAGTCACTGCACCGACCTGGCAGACGTGCTGTTGCGGATGTTTGGGATGGATATCTGTCAATGCAAACACCGGAAAACGGCGAGCGAAAAACGAAGTGGATTTCGCGTGGAGTTTTGTTTAGTCCCACGACAGCACGAAATTCCCTCCGAAATCTGGAGTGGAATTCTCCAGGACACTCCGGGCCCATCCCAGTGTCCTCCGAACAAAATCCGCTCTGCGATGAAAGCGCCATGACAAAAGCGTTGTAGCCAGGCGCCCCCGATGGCCGAGCAGCTCGCTGCATGCCCCCCCCCCTCTGTGGCATCCGCCGCGGATGGAGCGCCTGCCGCGCCTCCTCCCGCGCCGCGGGCGGATCACGACGGGAGTGCTCCTGAGCTTTCGGCCCTGCAAAGGGGGTGAGAGGGGCAACGGCAGGAGGGGGAAAGTCAGGCACACGGGGGGGGGGATGCATCGACCTCGAGAGTGGCCAATGCGTCGCCCATGCAGCCTCGGGAGGTATTTTGTTGTGTTGGTCCCCGTGCCTCTGTTTCTCCCGGCAGCGAATCCAGCTCGGCCCGCCTCCTCCTCTCCCTCGTCCTCCTCCTCTCCCTCCTCCTCCTCCTCCCCTTTTCCTCCTCCTCCTCCTCATCCTCCTCTCCCTCCCTCCTCCTCCTCCTCTCATCCTGCTCCCTCCCTGCTGCTCCTCCTCCTTATCCTCCCCTCCTCCTCCTCATCCTCCTCCCCTCCTCCTCCTCCTCCTCCTCCTCCTCCTCCTCCTCCTCCTCCTCCCCTCCTCGCCGTCGTCGCGGCGAGATTATTGTCTCGTTCTTGTTGGGCTGGCTGGATGATTCTGGGGGCTTCTTGCTGCCAGGGAATGTCCACTGTGGGCTACCCTATACGCGAGGGGATTCGTGAGCATCTTCTCATTAGGATGGCAATGGGAATCAGTGGTTGTGGATGCAGTAGTGATTGTGGTCGCGGCTGCAATCGTAATTGTAGTCGTGAGTGTAATCGAGATTGTAGTCGCAATCGTAGTCGTCGTCGTCGTCGTCGTCGTCGTCGTCGTCGTCGTCGTCGTCGTCGTCGTCGTCGTCGTCGTCGTCGTCGCGGCGGAAATTATTTTCCCTCCGATGTTCGCCGCGCTGGAACACGTTGGGGGCTCTGTCCCAGCGGATAATGATCTCTGGGCGACCCTGCACGGCAGAGGAAGTTTGATCGACTCATTCTTCGCCCAAGGCGTTGCGCACAATCTACTTCTCGTAACCGTTGCCGTATCCGTAGCCTCAATCGTATCGTGGTCGTAGTCGTAATCGTAGTCGTAGTCGTCGTCGTTGCGTGGTGGGTCCCGCGGAGAAACATTTATTTTTCACGAATGGTGGGGCCCAAATCCGTCAACAAGGCAGCCGGAAACATGTAATTTCCACGATTGGGGGGTGGTCCAAAGACCTAGCAGAGTTATCGTCGATACATCGTCGATACAAACCGCCCCCTGTATCCTCTATGCATCGCCGATGCATCGCCCTGGTATCAACGACGCATCGTCGATGCATCATCCATTCGAAAACGATGCGTCCCCCCCTTTGCAGATCCCTGGGGACACCAGAAGGTACGGATACCGCTGCTCCCCAGACCTCTCCCGGGGCGCGTTCTGACCAGGACCTCGGGGCGAATCCAGAGGTGGCGTCCAGGGCCGCCAAGGAGGCCACCAAAAGGGGAAAACCAGGGAGAGGTAGAGGTAGGAGTAGCCTTCTGGTAGGCCTAGAGACTGACACCAACACCAAGGTTGGCGGCGTGCTTCCGCCCCGGCGGTGATGGTCATATTCGGGCTTCCCGGGTGGCTTCCCGGGTGGCTTCTAGGATATATCTTCCCCCTGTGGAGGCCCCCCCCCGCACTGTTGGTGCCGATGTGTGAACGTTGTCTTACTCGGCGTCTCGACATTGGGCGGAAGAGAGGGGGGGGGAGGGGACGTGGCTCCAAACCTCTGCTTCGTACGACTGCTTGCAGCAGTGCGTCCTGTGGGGGAGACCCCATCTGCTCGAAACAGGCGCCCCAAACCGCCAAGGAGGAGGAGGAGGAGGAGGAGGAGGAGGAGGAGGAGGAGGAGGAGGAGGAGGAGGAGGGAGGAGGAGGAGGAGGAGGAGGAGGAGGGGGGAGAGGAGGGGGGAGGGGGCAGGAGGAGGGGGGAGCGCGAGGGCCCTCGTCGATCGGCAAAACAAGGAACAAGCAAACGATCACTGGGCCTCCAACTCTTCCTCCTCTGACTGCCGTTGCCACCGGAGGGGGGGGAGGGGGGGGTGGGGCGGATTCGGGACCCGGGCACAGCTCGGCCGCTGGGCACCCCAGTGCGCCTCGGCCTTGCGGCGCCCACTCAAAAAGAAAGTCCAAGACGCCCCGGATGTGGATACGGGTGCTGCCTGCACCCAGGGCCGGCGGGCCGAACAGCGGCCCCGGCGCCGGAGCCGGAGGCGCGCTCGGAGGCCCGAGGGCGGCGGTGTCGGACGCCCTGTGCGAGAGCAAAGCCCTGTGCGAGAGCAAAGCCCTGACAGCACGCTGGATCTTCCACTTCCTCCTCCTCCTCATCCTCCACTCCTCCTCCTCCTCCTCCTCCTCCTCCTCCTCCTCCTCCTCCTCCTCCTCCTCCTCCCCCCTCATCTTCCTCCTCCTCCCCCCTCGTCTTTCTCCTCCTCCTCCTTCCTGCTCCGCCTCCTCCTCCTCTTCCTTTCTGTCCTCTCCGCTCTCTTCGATCTCCCCCTCTCTCTCTTTCTCACTTCACCTCCTTCTCCACCTTCCTCCCCTCCAGTCCTCCTTATTCTCCTCCTCCCATTCCCTCCTCAGCCCCGGCGTCTCTCCCCGAGCCCGAGAATCCGAGAGCCACGAAATGTGCAATTTCGCCCCCTTGCTTTCCCTCCTCCTCCTACTCCTCCTCCTCCTCCTCCTCCCCCTCCCCCTCCTCCTCCCCCTCCACCAGCCACTGCGAGCGATGCGCGCTGGGGCGGAGCTCAAGGCGCCGCCCCGCCCAGGGAATGCGTGGAGCGCACTGGCACCATCGGACAACTGCCAAGTTCGCCTGCGCCCGAATGATGTATACATGTAGCTACACGGCATCGGAAAAGCAGACGTGCCAGGACCGTGCGCTCGAGTGAAGCGAGGTCGGCAGTACCAATGTTCTGGCAAAGGAGAAGTGTCTTGACCGTGCGCTCGTGTGAAGCGAGGTCGTTAATAGTGCTAACACTGGTTAGAGCTCCTGCTCTAGCAGCCCGCCGCTGCGGCGAAAAACAACGTCTAGAAAGCGCCTTGGAACGAAGCGAGCGGGATCCCAGCCACGAGTCCTGCATTTTTGGGGGATCTATTACGAACAACGGATCGGAGCGAATACCAACGACCATGCGCGAGTTGGGATGCCTGCTGCCCGATCCCTCTCGCCGCCCTTGGCTGCAAGGCGTTGTGAGTTCCACACCACGAGGTTATGGTTGACATGGCACTGGGAAAAAAGCCAATATGCTCAATCACCTTCGTTCCCTCCATGTCTGTCTCTCTCCCTCTCTCTCTCTCTCTCTCCCTCTCTTTCTCTCTTTCTCTCTTTCTCTCTCTCTCTCTCTCTCTCTCTCCCCTTTCTCTCCTCTCCTTTTTCTACCCTTCCATCTTGTGTGCAGATGCAAAGCGGAAGGAGCTACTACTGTGTATGACGGCGCTGGGAAATCGATTCCCATCTGACTCCATCGGATCCGCAGGTTGAGGATCAAGTCCGATATGTGCAGGCTGGTCTGTGGATGCCGTGGGCATCGTCGCCGAGGTCATCACCCCTTGCTCAGCACCCAGTCCAGTCCCTAGCTCTCCGCGTGCGCTTGTCCCTCTGCTGCGCGGTCTCTCTTCTCCCTGCGCCACGGGCAGAAGTGGCAACGATTGCAGGCCGCGCCGTCCTTGCACACGCGACCGCCGCGCGAGTACTTGCAGGGCAGGGCGCAGCTGTGCGGATGGCCCGCGGACCCAATGCTGTGCACTTTTGCATCTGCTGCAGGCGCCTGGCCCGAAGCACCCGCATTCCCATCGGCCCCGGGCCACTCCCCTGCGCGGTGCTGGCCGCGGAAAGCCTTGCCGTCCAGAGCCTGACCACCCTCTGCACGCTCGCGCTGCAGCACGTCGGAGAGCAGCAGCCGCCGTAGGGGCCGTGGCGCCGCTGTGGGCAGCACGGTGGGGGCACCGCTGTGTGGCCCGTGGCACTGCTGCTCCTGGGGCGGCAGCGCGTGGCACCGTGAGGTCCGCGCTGCCGGCAGGTCGCGCGGGACGTACCCGTGCGACACGTACCACCCCTCGGGGGACGGCGTGCGGATTCTGGCCCAGCTGTGGCACTCGCCCCCGTCCTCGTGGCCGTCCTCGTGTTAGGTCGGGCATGTCCCCCAACAGGCAGGTTTTGGAGAAGAAATGAAAGATGGCCAAAACATAGCCAAACAAGATTCAAAGCTATCACAAAAAATCGTCGCCAGACTATTGTTTGTCTGTGTTTGACTTTTTCCTCCTGTAGAGGGACAGGCCCGGCTTAATCCTTGTGGCACCGCGGCGTGACGATCGTCGAATGCTCCTGGGCAGGCTGCCACGGCTGCTTCTCGGCCGAGCCCGCGAGGCTCGGCACCTTGGCTGCCGCGTGCTCCTTGTGGCCGTCCTCGCGGCACTGCGGCGCCGCGACCGCTGGGTGCTCATGGGCAGGCTGCCAGGGCTGCTCCTCGGCCGTGCCCGCGAGGCTCGGCACCTTGGCTGCCGCGTGCGCCCAGGCGAGGCGCGGCGCGGCCGCGGGGCCCCCCTCGCCCGCCGCGCCGTACTCGCGTCCGCCCTGGGGGCCGCTCTGCGTGGCGACCAATGAGCTCTCCTTGGTCACAGACGGTGTATGGACCCTCCCTGGGCTCCTTCGCGTCATGGAGAAGTCGCGACGGAAGGTCCTTCGCTATGTTCGGCCTCTGGGTGCCCTCACCAAGCCTCGGGACCGCCCAAAAACGGAGAAGCCAGTCCCGGGGAATGCCTGTTGGGGTCGACGCCATGGCCAAATCATGACGTCGGGGGGCCCGTGTCAAGATCCATACACCATCCCCTGCATCCTGGCGCCGAGTTCTCTCTCCCGCCGGGCGGTTCGCCCAGCGTCAGCGCCGGGACCACCACAGAGAGATCCGGCTCGAACAATGCAGCAGAAAGACCATCTCCAGTTCCCGCGATGTTGCAATGATTCGTAACGTCGGGCCTCAGGGGGTCACAGCCCTGACCTCCTCGCGCCGCAAAATAGCCAGACACGGCAGAAGGCTTTGGGCAGCTGTCGGCCCCCGGGGGCCTTCGCCCGGGCCGGGAGACGGTCCAGAGACGACTCACAGGATGAGAGGCCAGTGCCCAGGAACAGGGAGCCCACAAAGGACGTACGCGCCCAGCTATGTACATGAACACGGCCCCTCGATCCGCGAGACCAGCCGCGTTATACGAACATTTGCGCAGTGCGTGCTCTCGAAACCAGCGTGGATTCATGTACATGTACGTCCTTCTTTCGCTCCTGAAGGAAGGCCTCCAGACCTGCGGCGTCCCGGGGGCCAATCTGGCATTTGCCAGGCATGGCGGTGGCGCAGGGGTCCGGCTGAGCGCAAGAGGGGCCCTGGATAAGGGTGACCTTTGGTGCGCAGCTTGACGGTGGACGCGGGGTTGCCGAAGCTTGGCGCGCAAGCCGCTGCTACCGCTTCGAATTCAGCGATCTTGTGACGCCGCTGGGCCCGCACCAAAGGTCACTCCAGCGAGAGCTCACTCTTGAGTCTAGCCAGAGGATGCCCTCGGCGGGTGCGGCGCGTCCTCGAAGCCCGGGGTCCAGCTGCGGCTGGGCAGCTGCACCAGGGGCAACGCCCGGGGAATTCCCGCGGGCATCTGGCGCAAAGCGTGCCGCCCCTCAGGGGGTGCGGTGGGGCTTCGCGTGGCCCAAGTGGGCCACTGGGCAAGGCTCGAGCCAGTACGACTACGGTCTCACCATCGCTCGGACGTCCATTATCATTGCAGTTTTCGACTTCGTCTCGCGAGCTGACCCAGAAGGCTCCTCGAAGGCCCTCCCCGAACAAATGCAAACGTCCGAGCGATGCCAAGCGGTCAAGGGAGCGGGAAGACGCAGGGACCCGCTCCATTCACCATGGTCTCCGCACAAGCCTGCCAGAGACGCGGCATCCTTGCCGATCAATCACTGGATCTTCCCTCCCACGGGCTCGTACTTCTCTCACCCGAATATGTGAATGGGTGGGCAGGGGGTTCGGCTGGCGCCTTGCCTGCGGCCGCTTCATAGGCGCATTGTGGGCGCCCCGTGCGATGGGTGCATTACACATGCCGCACCACATTATGAGCCTGAAACGCAGACATTGCAGAACATAGCTTACATCACAGAGCTTGCCCCACATAGCTTGAAACGCACAACTTACGCCACATGCATTGCAACATACATATTAAACAGTTTGAACCGCACAGTTGTGCACAACATATTTGGCATTACACTGGTTGCACCGCATCACCAATTGCAACACGCAAGAACGCCATCACAAAGCTCCTAAATCCTAGCATGCACTGTGTATGCATGTGTATGCATATACTAGCTGGCATCACACGCATTTCCGCACATGATTCGCACCGCATAGCTCGCAGCACGTAGCTTTCACCACATAGCTGGCAACACATCGGTTGCGCAACACAAAGAACGCATGCCACAACTCGCCAATGCGACTTTGGGTGTGGCAAATATCGCCTGCTTCCCGCACTGCCACGCCCCGTCGGCGCCTCGTGTGCTGGGTGGACGCGGCGAAAGTTCGCCTGGTTCCCGCCCGTGGCCTCCCGTGGGCGCCTCGTAGGCGCCTCGTGGCACCACGCAGATTGCACTCTGGGCCAGCAGGGCGAGTGCCGTGGTGAGTTCACGGAGCCTTCTCAGAACAGCGATGGCCGATGTCTCGAGCATCGGTCGCGGCAAAAACGGTGTGACCCCCAAGACCTTGCCACCAGTCCCACATGATTTGGACCACGTGCACTGCGACGCACGACTTACGCCACGTAGACTGCAGCACACAGCCTGCACCGCAGAGCTCCGACCACATCGCTGGCACCCCACAGATTACACAGAGGTGTTGCACCACATGCATTGCACCACAGAGCCTGCACCGCGTTGCGTGACCCACAATGCTCGAACATTCACAATACAATTTAGGGTCAACGCTGGTAAACAGGTGTTCTACCAGAGAACAGACATTACAATGAGTTGCCGTTCCATGTAAGCGCCATGTGATCAACAACTCGCCAGGTAGACTGGGAACGATGCGCACACCGACCAAACGAACAGGCGAGCAAACGCAATGAACCAATCAATCCCAAGAGTGGGTCTGACATTTCAGATTGTCTTTGGGAGGCTTCTGTAGTTTTTAGTTTTGGGATGCGAGGGAAGCCTTCCCACGCCTCCGAATTCTACAGGAGCCCTCATTTTCGATACCCAGTGAACTGACTGCCCAGGTCCAGAACAAGGGCAGTCCAAAGGTTGCCCTTAATCGCGGATAGGGTTGAAACACTTGCATCGTCAGACGGATCGTATCGAACCCTATCAGCGGAAGTGAGTCGCTACTGGCGGTGTGGAATGAAGTCGGTCGATGCCACGCGCATATGGCGAATCGCTCCCGGGAAATTCTGAAAATGCGGCGTTCCCTACGGTCAGAGTCTTGCTGTAAGTACCATGCGGCGACAAGGCTCATTATCCAACCCAATGTCCAACATTGGAGGGCCGTCTCTGCCCTCTGTCCGGGCCATCCGCACCATATCCGAACCCTCCAAAATTTCTCCGAGGCCGTTGAGGCGCTATCCGAAGCCACTCCGAGGCTACGCGGGCCATTCTGAGGCTGTCCCAAGGGACATCTGGACGCCGAAGGAAGCAGGGCAAAGTCGGAGCAGCGGAAGTCTCCCCGCTGATATCACGCAACATGTCCCCTTCAGCTCCTTGCCATTAGTCCTCTGCCAAGGATACCCAGTACAAGACACATGTTTTACGCGAAAGGCCCCGTACAGGCACGAACAATGACTAAACACGTGTAAGCAACATACGAGTACGAGGGCCCAGTATGGGCACGATTCTCTCGTACCCCCTCCCAGTGCAGTACACGACAGCACGATGCCTGCCGGGGGGCTACCACGTCTGCTCCTCCAACTCCTCCCCCTCGACCAGCTCCAACTCCAGCTCAAACTTAGTCCGCCAGTCCTCCTCGTGATCCTCCAGAGGATCCAGACGACTTACTCCACATGCGGGCGCCTCCTAGGCCACCATGGAGCGGGAACGCAGGGGAGCGGAGCGGGAGAGGCATGGGGAGGACGGGGGAATCAGGGACAGATGGGAGGAGCGGCAGGGCCATGTCCTTTTCTCCTGCTTGTCTCGCGGGGTGCTGGCTGCTGTTGCCGCGAAGCGGCTGCACAGCTTGCCGCCTGGAAAGCACATCAGGGGCTGGCCAAATCTCCAGGGGGGGGGGGGGGGGGCCTGAGCCGTGGCGAAGGGAGCGTGGGAGGCCCAGAGGATGCCCGAGCAAGGGCGTCCAACAGACAGACGTCGGTCCTCGATCCTCCTCCCACAGCCGACAAACGCGGAGTAAGAGAAGGGATCGGTTGCGCTGGCCACGACGAGACTCGGCCACGGACAGATACCCGACCCAGATCGGAGGATCGGCCCGGGAACTAGAGCCCCTCCTGAGCACACAATGGGCTTCACTTCGGCGTCGTTGCTGAGTGACAAGTTCTGAATACTACTCTCCTCTCTCTCTCCCTCCCCTGATCCCGTCAGGAAGACAGCCGGTTCTCTTCGCCCATGGTCGTTTACACATAGAAAATGGACAACGCTAACTTCCCCATGGCATTTAGCAGTCCGGCTGCTTCGGTGTTTCAGAATGGTGTTCCCGCTGCAGCGTGGGCCTCATTATCGGATCGGCGCTCTGCTCTCGTCGTTCAGACGTTCGCTCTCGCCCCATCTGTTCTATCGTTGTCGCGCCCCCCCCACCTCCCCTCCGCCGCCTTTCCCCGGTCCTCCTGCTCCTGCCGCTGCGTCAACTACAGTGACTGCAGTTTCTGCTGCTGCTGTCCGCCTGCGTCCTCCTCTTTCCACATCCTCCACCTTTTCCTCCTGCTGATCCTCCGCATCGCCCGCCACCTCCTTCTACTCCTCCTCCCCCTGCTCCGCCTCCTCGTCGGATATACGCAGCTTCCGTTGTCACTGACGCATAACGCGAGAAGGGTTTTGTTGTTGTTGTTCCAGGTCGGCATTTGACACGTGTGCGAGGAAAGGGGAGACCTTCGCGTAATTGGAAAGGATGGGAGGGATTGGATGTCAGATTTGGCGCGAATGCGACTTCACTCCCACGACGTCGTGATGCTTTAGAAGGCCGGACCCCTTCCCCGAGACCGTGAAACAACTGTAATTGTTTGACGGCCCCGAGACCTGGCAGAGACCCCCAGAGACCACACACGGCAATCGCAACATCCGTCGTAATTTGTTGCTCGCGACGCGAAGATGTCAATCTTCGGGGCGTACCTCGGGCCTCCAACGGCCGTCTCGGACGAGTCGCGCGCCCCCGGGGGCCCTCTCGGCAAGGCGCGGCTGCGGAAGGTCAACCAGGGCTGGCAGGAACCTTTTGGGATCATGCAAGAGCTGCACGGTTTCCCATAGGGCCGTAGGCGACACGAGGAGGAGGAGGAGAAGGAGGGGGAGATGGAGGAGGAGGAGGAGGAGGAGGAGAAGGAGGAGGAGGAGGAGGAGGAGGAGGAGGAGGAGGAGGAGAGAGGAGGAGGAGGGGGAGGAGGTGGAGAGAGGAGGAGGAGGAGGAGGAGGAGGAGGAGGAGGAGGAGGAGGAGGAGGAGGAGGAGGAGGAGGAGTTTTTGCTCGATGCGCGAACCCCGCTGTGCTAAGCCTGGGACGCACGGCTGGCGCCGTGGACATTCACCTAATTAGGGGAAGAGGGGAGGAGGAAAGGGAGGAGGAGGAGGAGGAGGAGAAAACACAAGACCTGGCGCGCGGCACAACGAGCGGCTTAAGATGCTGGCGCTGCATTTTCGCTGCCGCCGGGGCCATCCGGCAAAACGACGAGGCCCCCAAATTTGGCGTCCATGGCCAGCTCGCCGAAAGGCTGGGGCCGACGGTCGCCCAAGGACACACCGGTTCCTGGGTCCCGCGACTCCCACAACCGGTTGAGGCGGAAAGCGGTGGCGCTCTGTCTCGCGACACCCCCGCGGCAACCCTCCGCAAACGCCCTGGTGTTGTCGCGCGAGTAACACCCGCATGATGCACAGAAAATGTGATGACCTACCGCCCACAGGCGATGGCGACGGCCCCCCGCGACGCAGCGAGGTAGGTGCGACATCTGTGTGCCACTGCGCAGGCACCGCACACAACGAAACTTGCCACAGAACTTGATCACATCGTGCCTACCGTCTTGCGCGGGGAAATCCGCAGTGAGGACAGGAGCGGCCCGGCTGCAAAGAGCGCGGCTGCGTTCCTGCTGTGGGAACGGCCACGCGTGCAAGAACCGACCGAGAAAACGGCCCACGCACTGCGCAAGGTTGAATGCCCCGACCACCCTCTGCTCCGCAGCGGCGTCGCTGGGATGGGAGCGGGCGCCCTTTCGTGCAGCAGAGTCGGCTTCCGCATTGCCGAGCCGAAGATAGCGGGCGTTAGGGCTGCTGTCGTCGTCGCTGGCCCTGGCATGCCCTTTGACCTTGCAAACCCGCACCTGGAACTCGAAATCGTCAAGGGCATCCCAGATAGCCGTCCACAAGTCGGCTGCGACACACCCGCCATGAGTGGTCTCCCAGCGCCCTTTGGCGAACGAGGAAACCACCCATTGGCAATCAGAGTAAAAAACTATGTCCGCCACTCCGCGGAACTTCATGCATGCCAGAAGGGCCCATCCCTCCGCCACCTCGGAATCCTGCACGTGCCCCGGCACGGGCCCATATGCTAGGGCCGTGACCGTGCCCGACGGCGACACTTGAGCGAGGCCCCAACCCGCCCTTCGCAGAAGGGGATCCCCGCTCAGCACGGCAAAAACGGATCCGTCACCGAAGGCATCGCCCTCCAGGGTGCCATCGGCGGGGCGCACGCCCCACGCCGCAGAGAAGGAGGGAGCAGGACTAGGGAGGAACTTCCGGGGGTCGGGCACGAGCCCATGCCGCCATAGGCACCAATCTGGGTGCGCGGCCGCAGAATCCAGAAGGCTCACGGGCAGATCATAATCGCGCCTCCACGCGCGCGTGGTGAGACAGCTGCCCCAGGCCGTGCGCTGCAGGGTGCCCGCCTCGCCGCCGCAGAATGGGCACAGAGGAGACGCCTGCAGCCCCGCGTCGTGGCGCCGCGCTGCATCCCAGATGCCATCGGCGGCGACTGCACGGACGAGCCCTTGGTGGGCAGGGCGCCAGTCGGCCGACACCTTGCCCGTGGCCAGCGCCCGCAGCGGCTCCAAGTAAGGCTCATGCGTGAGGTCGGCCATGTACGGGTGCCGGGCGAGCGCACGCTGAAGCAGCCACCGCTGCATGGAGCGCTGCGCCAGCGCTATGACCGTCTTGGGGCACATCTCCATGAGGTTGGCCCTGAAGCCGTCGTCGGTGCGGAAGGTGCACGGCGCGCTAAGCACCGTCCAGCCAATCCGCCTGGCCGACGCCACTGCGGCGCCCACGGGGCCTTTGACCAGCTGCCAATCCTTGCCGTCCGTGCTGGATGCGAACGCCGCGTCGGCTGCGTACGCCAGCTTGGTCAGCCACTCGCGCGGCAGCCACATGTCCCAGACCGCCCTCGCGAAGTTGCCGATCGGCCCCACCGTGCAGGCGTGCGCGGGATCGACCGTGTGCGGCGCAGCCTGGATGGCAAGGTCCATGGTGGCTGACCTGCCGTGCGCTCGCGGGTACAAGGCCAGGTGGGCCGCCCTGCGCAGAGGTTCGATGCGGGACCACGCCCGGCCAGTCACGCCGTCGCCGTAGGTTCCCACAGGCACGAGTCCCATGGAGACCAGCGCCCTGCACCGCCCACGCCCCTTGCGGATCACGCGAATCCTGCCCGCGCGCCGCCTTGCCTTGGCTAGTCGGGCAGTGCGGACATGGCTGCAGGCCCGCTTCCCGCAGGCGCAGTCGACGCCCAAGTTGCGAGCAGTGTGGCGCACGCGCCCTTGGAGCGAAGGGCACCGACGCAGCAGCAAGTTGGATGCCTCTGCCGAGCTGGCCACCACGGCCGTTTTGGCGTCCTGCACCACCAGGCCGTTCAGGGTGAGCTGCTCCCGGAGCAGGCGGTAAGCAGTCGCCAGCGCGCGCGTGAGGCGCTCTGGCAAACCCACCGCCTGGAGCTGCAGGTCGTCCACCACGTTGGTGACCTCGACGTCGTCGACCCGCTCCAGCACGAAGTCCACGAGGGGCACGAGGTACAGGCGCATGAGGAGGTCGGCGAAGCTGCACCCCGCAACCACGCCTTTGCCCGGCAAGCACTCGCCCAAAATGACACCGTCGTGGCTGAGATAGCGCGGCATGCCGTACAGCTTGATAAGAAGACGAAGCAAGCGCAACGGAAATCGCAGTCGCCGGGCGTGGCGAACCAGGATGCCCCACTGGAGCCACTCGAACGCCTTGCTCAAGTCCAGGAGCACCGAGCAGGCCTGCCACCCACGGGACACCGCCCACTCCGCAGCAGCGCCCTGCAGCCACACGGCCATGTCGCAGGACTTGTGCGCCACGCCGTAGACATATGGCCGCGACTGACTCGACGCCCACTGTGCCCCGAGCGTGCTGCGGCACCAGCGTGTGAAGGGCCGCAGCGTGCCTGGGAAGAGGCCGATTGTGCGTTTGCCACCGCTGTCCTTGGGCAGCAAGACCTCCTGCAGCACGCGGAGGGCGCTGGGGATATGAGCCAATCGCAGCATGGCCCCCCAGATGCCGATCAGGGCAGCCACCGCGGCCTCCGGGAGCATGGCCAAGTGTCGTGGGTGGACGGCGTCGCCGCCAAGCCCGGTGCCGTGCTGGAAGGTGCCGGAAGCTTTGATGATGTCGTCCACTGAAGGCAACGGCACCTGGAGGTCGTCCATGTTGTCCCAATCGCAGCCGGCCTCGCCTGGCCCTGCCGACCACAGCGCATGCCAGGGCTCAATCTCTGCCCGCGCCTCCTCGGCCAGGCCCTTGCCCGTCAAGGATGAGGCAGCCCAGGGGGCCTCGTCCTTGATCCACCGGAAAGCCTTACGGCCGCCCTGCACGTCGGTGGCCGTCCTGGTCCAGTCGAGCCAGCTCCTGTACCGGGCGCACGCGGACTCTGAGTCGCCGCGCGCGGCCTCGACCGAGAGTCTGTCGATGAGGTCCGCGACGTCGTCGCTGGCCATGGTGGGGAGCAGCCGTACTCGAGACCGCCAGGTCGACCAGAACCCGGGCTTGGCCGCCATCGGCAGCGTGAACCGCTGCATGGCGACGTGCAGGGCTCGCGAGTGCCGCAGCGCAGCAGGCGTGCCCAGGCGGCGAAGGTGCCGCCACTCAAGCACGCGGTCGCGCAGCCAGCCCCAGTAGCTGTCGCAGGCAGTGGTCCGCGCAACATTGTGCCATGTCCGTCTTGCCTGCGAGAGCGGCACCTTGGCCACTCGCGGGCCCTGGGCGCGGCCCACATGGAAGCGCTGCTGCTCCTGGAGGCCGAAGTGCCGGGTCAGGTCCTGCTCGTACTGCCCCAGCCACTGGCAGCACACCGCGTCCAAGCCAGCTGTGGTCTCGATGCTCTCGGCCTCCCCCTGGAGCTCTGTCCAATCCAAGGGCTCCAGGCTCGGGCCGACCAGGGGCAGCGACGGGAACGCCCGAGCCTTGCGCAGCACCGACACGCGCTCTTCTGCCGTGGCGGCCTGGAAGGCCATGCGCACGGCCCGGTGAGGCCGGACCATGATGTCGTCCACTACCGTGACCGAGGTCGCCGAGAAGCCCTGCGAGGTGACAAAGAAATCCAACTCGTTGGCTGAGGCCGCTCCGAAACATGTGGGCCGCCCCGAAGACACGACGGTCCCTTTCACCGCTGTCAGCCACCGGGTCTGGTCGAAGCAGGACGGCTCGAACTGGAAATCCCCAGCGAGAGCAAAAGGCTGGCCCAATGCCCGCAGGGCCGCGCCAACTTCGGAGAGCCTGTCGAGATTCTGCTCGCCCATGCCGCCCCCGGTGTGCAAGTAGAGGGAACCAAGCACGAATCCTGCTGGCGGGCCTGAAGCGACCTGCCAGAAGGCCATGCGCTCCGTGAGCGGCACCTTGACCCACTCGTTCGGGAGCTCGGCGCGGCGGAGCCCAATCCAGGGTTTCACCAGGATGGCCACGCCGCCTGTGGTGCCGCCCGCCGCCGTGCGGCGTGCTGGGACGAAGTCGGCCTTCCAGCCACAGCGCCACGCCGCCCGCTTTGCGAGCACGCAGTTCGGATCGTCCAGGTGGTGCTCCTGAATGGCCACCACGTCGGCTTCCACCACACCGCGCTCCAGCTCGCGCAACAACGAACCCCATCCCGTGACGTTCACCGTGATGATCGAGCAGAGGCCCGAGGGGCGCCGCTGCCCGCGGCGCGAGCCGCCAGAACAGGGCCAGGGCAGATGGTCAGCGAGGCGCAGCACCCGCGGTCCCGAGTGCTCTTCGAGCACGGCGGCAGGCCGCCGCACCGTGGCGGCCGTCACAGCACGTGCCCGCGGCCGGTCGCCGTCGCCATGTGGCCGTGCCGCCAGGGGCCCGCCGCCTCGATCCTGGTAGTACCCGATGCCGTCGCAACCTGCAGAAAAGTAGTAGCCAGGCCTGTGCCCCATGAAGGCTCCGGCTGGGACGAACGCCGGGAACGCCTCCGCCGCCTCCGCCTGGGCATCCACCGGGGCGGCCAACGGAGGGCTGCCAAGGACCGCGACCGCGGGCTCACATAGGGGAGAAGCCATTGCTCGAGTGGTCGAGTTTGCCCTTGCCCTTGCACGTGACCGATGCCGCTCGCTCCGCGGCCGCCTGCAGGGCGGCCCCTGCCACCAGGCTGTGTCGCAGCCAACCCGGGACCGGCATGCCCTGGGCGACGAGCTGGCTGGCGAAGGCCTCACGCTCCACGTGCGACAGGCCGAGGATGTGGTTCGTGAACTCCTCGTCGTCCCCCCCCGCGTGCGCAGCGTCGTCTCCAGCCTCCGGCCCATCGCCGCCAGCCAGCTCAGCAGCGGCATCGGACGCGCCTCCGGAGCTGACGACTTCGGCGTCCATGGGGCAACCGCGCGCGCGGTTCTCCTCCGCCTCGTGCAACGACTGCAGGAAGCTAGACATGTAGTGCAGCTCGGCGTTGCCCTCCAACTCCAAGCTAGAGCGCATAGCCTCCATCGCCTGCATGGTCTCAGCGATCGCCTGGACCCGCGGCGGCGGCTGGTCCCAGCGTGAAGTCGACGGCCGGCTGGCTGCCTGCAGCGCCGCCGAATATGCCGTGGTGGCCTCCTCCAGCGCCAGCTTGCTGGCCGAGACGCGGTCGTCGGCCTCCTGCAGCCGCCGCTGGGCCTCCTCGACCTGCTCGGCCGCTGCCGCCCGCGCAGCCTCAGCCCGCTCGAAGGCCTTGCGCCGGTCCCCCTGGCGCCAGAGCGCACGCTGCAGCTGGGACTGCGGCGTGGGCACGGCCTTGGCTGGTTTGGCGGCTGGGCAGGGCTGCGGCAGCTTGGCCTGCTGCTCGCTCGTGAGCTCGATGCCAAGGGCGCGCAGGCGCTCGAGGAGCTTGGCGTCGTCGCCAGCAGGGCCTGCCGCGTCGGCACCCATGGCGGGCTTGGCCGCCTGGCCGCCCGCGGCGGCCGCGCCCCCGGCGCCGCCCTTCCCTGGTGCCGGGGAGGTTCCACGATGAGGACGTTTGCCTGGCGGCACCTCGGCGCGAGCGGTGCGCTCGGCCTCCGGGGCGCGCTGCCGCACAGCCAGAGGAGCAGGGCGAGAGCAACCCCGGCAGTGGCTGCAGCAAGCCCAATTGGCCGCCTCCCCGCACGCGCAGCCCCAGAACGGCTCGCGCGGGCCGATGGGCGCAGCCTCAGCCGCAGCGGCATGCCAGGGCAGCTGGCCGCCGCCGCCGCCGCCAACGCGTCCTTTCCTGCTCCAGCCCGGCGGCTGGCCGCGTTGGCGGCCGGCCGGCATGGCTGACGTGTGTAACTCGTAGTTGCGCGAGCCCGCGGGCCCGGAAAGCTGGTGAGGTCGCGAACCTCAGGCCACTGAGCCAGACTGGCAACGGGGCTCGCACCCCCTTTGGACCCCTGACGGGATCCAAGTGGGGCTTGAGCCAAAATGGCTACGGAGGAGGAGGAGGAGGAGGAGGAGGAGGAGGAGGAGGTGGAGAGTGGAGAGAGGAGGAGGAAGAGGAGGAGGAGGAGCAGCAGGAGGAGGAGGAGGAGGAGGAGGAGGAGGAGGACGGGTCGCCTAAGCCCTTCGGAGAAACCCTCCAGCAAGAGCCTGCGGGGACGCGGGCCTCGCATCTCGGGCCGCCTGCGTCCGCCAGGGCGTCCGCCCACCAGGCCCGACCACGAACCCGGGATGCGAACACCGATTGCGAAACACGCCAAGATCTAAAGCATGTCGACCTAAAAGACGCCAAGATCTAAAAACGCCACGCATTCGAATAACAAAACGATGTTATACGTCGAGGTAGTGTCGTCGGAGATCTGGGTGCCGCGGACCCGCTGTCCCTAATCACTCCGATGGCACCAGCAGCAGGTGCTGTCTAGCCGGAGATGTTGCCACAAAGCGACAACGATCGCTGCTGGGCAACCGGCCCAGACATGATCGCGTTATAAAAAAAGATGGGACGTTTTTGGCCAATTTCGGCCTCGCGGGGCCCTCGCTGGGCCTCGGGACCGTCAACAAAACGACTCAGGGTGAAGAGCTGGTCCTGGGGTCGACGGTGCGAAAAAATCACAACGTCGGGGGTCTGGGGTCTGACGCAGTGCACCACGTCCGCGACGACACTGACAGCGTTCCTCCCTCCTCCCTTCCCTCCCATCCTTCCCCGTCGGGGTGCTCGTTTTGGGGGGCGGTGCGGCCAGCGTGCCGTCCGCGCTAAACCAGTTGCCAAATGTTCGATTGAGAAACGGCCCTTCGTAATTCTCCAAAGTTGGGCCGTGTCGTCCAAGATGGGCCGCGGTGGCATGTCAGAACCCCACAAGCCGTACAGCATCGTATCACGATCCTCTCTCCTCCCTGCTACCACCTTCAACCTCCCTCCTCCCTCCAGCCTCCGCCCAAATCCGCCGATCCGGCGTGTGAGTTTCTGAGAGCGTGGGCTTGAGCTCGCTCAAGCTTCGCTCTGGAAGGGGGGGGGACGCAAACGACGAAAACCGACGAAAGAATTGACACGCTAGGGGGGGGGATGAGAGAGGGGGGGGGTCGCTCAAGCTTCGCTCTGCAAGGGGGGGGGGGGCGCCAACGACGAAAGAATTGACACGCGAGGGGGGGGGGGGGGCAGGAGAGAGGGGGGGAAGGGGGGTGCAGGAGAGGGGGGGGGGAAGGAGAGAGGGGGGGAGAGGGGGTGGGGGACATGAGAGACTAGGGGGGGGACAAGAGAGAGGAGGCGGGGGGGAGGGGGAAAGGAGAGAGGGGGGGGTGGTGGACAGGAGAGAGGGGGGGGGGAAAGGAGAGAGGGGAGGAGGGGGGGGAAAGGAGAGAGGGGGGGGGGGGGACAGGAGAGAGGGGGGGGGAGGGGGAAAGGAGAGGGTGGGGGACAGGAGAGAGAGGGGGGGGGACAGGAGAGAGGAGGGGATGGGGGGGACAGGAGGAGGAGGGAGAGGGGGGGGGGGGGATAGGAGAGAGAGGGGGGGGGGAGGGAAAGGAGAGAGGAGGGGGTGACAGCAGGAGATAGGGTGAGGGTGACAGGAGAGAAGAGGGGGGGTGGGCAGGGGGGGCCCGGATCATCACCACCTCCATCACCATCACCATCACCATCGTCACAACACCATCATCATCATCATCATCATCATCAGCATCATCATCATCATCATCATCATCATCATCATCATCATCATCATCATCATCATCACCATCATCGACATCGTCATCGTCATCAGCATCATCATCATCATCATCGTCATCATCATCATCATCATCATCATCATCATCATCATCATCATCAGCATCAGCATCATCATCATCCGCAGTAGCATCAGCATCAGCATCAGCATCAGCATCAGCATCAGCATCAGCATCAACATCATCATCATCATCATCATCATCATCATCATCATCATCATCATCATCATCATCATCATCATCATAATCACCATTATCATCATCCAGAGCGTCCCGGATCGGCGGCACTGGCCAGAGGCCACTACAATCACCCGCTTCCACGATCCTCCCTCCCCTGAGGAGGCGCGCTCAGGGCGGCAGCGGAGACCGCGGCCGCGGGGTGGTGTGGTAGCTCAAATTTCCAGGAGCTGTTCGCATCGTATCGTATCCTCTCCCCTCCCTGCTTCCCTCCGTCCTCCAACCTGCTCCAGATCACCCACTCCCTCGAATCCCACCAATTGGGCGCTGCTCAATGGTGGGACGACACATGGAGAGGCCAAGGGCTCGTTTTGAGACCCTAATGTGCACGGACGGTGCACGCTCCTTGACCCCCCCTTTTCCCGGCGGCGCGCCCGGGGGGGGGAGAGCGAGAGGGGGCGGGCCTTCTCAGAAGGCTCCGAAGCCCCACGGCCTCGGTAACCTAAGACTTCCCCGAAGACGCAGAACACCTCTCTGAGAAGGCCAGAGGCCTTCTGAGAAGTTTCGCCGCCTTCTGAGGAGGCCTTCTCATTCTCAGTTCCCGCCCCCTCGCTCGCCGCCGACACTCATCGACCCCCCACTGCGCAACGCCCGATTCCCCACCCCCCCCGAGGGGGCGCACGCCCGGCAGCAGCGGGGGCCGCGGTCGCAAGATGGTGGGGCGCCTGCTTGGGTCCTTGGCGTCCTTGGGCCGGCTGCTCGAGCTCTGCGCGGGGGGCGCCTCTGGAGGGTTGGGCGGCCCTGCATATCATCTCAGGGGGCACTGGCAGGGAGGTTTTTTTCTTCTAATAACGCTGAGAGGTCGTTGGCGCTTTTTTGCTTGTTTTTCGTCTAAAATAAAGAACATGATCCACCCACGAACCCCGAAAGGAATATAGAAATGCGAGGCATGGCGACGTGTTCGAGACACCTGATTGGGCAACGGCAATTGCAATGCTGAGTATGTCGATCTTGATGTACCGTGCCAAGGGCTGTGCTGTGCTGCGCGGTGCTGACTTGCGATGTGACGTGCCGCGGTTGTGCTCTATAGCATTGTGGATGGAATCTTCCTTTGCATCCGAGTCTAGACCGAACTGATATGGATTTTCAGCTCGAGCTGCCTGAGCACAAAACAGCTGCCCCAGAGTAAGTTGAAGTGGAAACGTGTGGGGCGTTCAATCAACTCGACCTCAAAATCCGACTCAGCTCCAAAAAGGAACGACACAACATGGGGCATAGGCTCACGGACGCGCCACAGGACGTTCCAGGGACGCAAGAATTATGGGATGCGCCAGGGGGCGCGTCAGGGGACGTGTCAGGGGACTACCCCTGGACGGGTCAGGGACGTGCCACGAGAGCCAAGGCGCGTGCCATGGGGCGGCCGAAGGACGTCATGTCAAGGGACGTTGCCAAGAGCGCCCAACGGAACGGGCAGGGGAAACGCCTGAGGACGAGCCAGGAAACGCAACAGAGGACGAGACAGGGAACATGCCACGCCGAGTGGCGTGCTGGGGGACGTGCCAGGGCACGTCACGCCAGAACGTCGCAAGGGACGCGCCAGGCGACGCGCCAGCGCGCCAAGGGACGACCCGCAAACGGGCAAGCAATTCGCTCGAGACGTCCTCAACACATCCTCATATTAGACATTCGCCTGGACGACCTGGACACGTGAAAACAAGCGTCTCGTTCGAGACGTCCTCAACACATCCTCGTGTTAGACATCCGCCTGGGCGACCTGGACATGTGAAAACAAGCGTCTCGTTCGAGACATCCTCAACACATCCTCGTGTTAGACATCCGCCTGGGCGACCTGGACACGTGAAACCAAGCGTCTCGCTCGACACGTTCCCAGGACCTCCTCATGCTAGACATCTGCCTGGGCGACCTGGACCAGTGAAAGCAAACGTCTCGCTCGACACGTTCCCAAGACCTCCTCATGCTAGACATCTGCCTGGGCGACCTGGACGCGTGAAAACACGTGTTTCGTTCGAGACATCCTGCCCAAATCCTCATGTGAGACATCCGCCTGGGCGACCTGGACACGTGAAAACTAGCGTTTCGCTCGACACATCCTCAAACCATCGTCATGCTAGACATCCACCTGGGCGACCTGGACACGTGAAGACCAGCCTCTCGTTCGAGACATCCTCAACACATCTTTATATCAGACATCCGCCTGGGCGACCTGGACACGTGAAACCAAGCGTTCCGCTCGAGACCATCCAGACACATCCTCGTGTTAGACATCCGCCTGGGCGACCTGGACACGTGAAAACAAGCGTCTCGTTCGAGACATCCTCAACACATCCTGGTGTTAGACATCCGCCTGGGCGACCTGGACACGTGAAAGCAAGCGTCTCGCTCGACACGTTCCCAAGACCTCCTCATGCTAGACATCTGCCTGGGCGACCTGGACGCGTGAAAACACGTGTTTCGCTCGAGACCATCTCAACACATCCTCATGTTAGACATCCGCCTGGGCGACCTGGACAGGTGAAACCAAGCGTCTCGCTCGAGACATCCTCAACACATCTTCATATCAGACATCCGCCTGGGCGACCTGGGCACGTGAAACCAAGCGTTCCGTTCGAGACCATGCGGACACCACCTCATGCTAGACATCCGCCTGGGCGAATTGGACTCGTGAAACCAAGCGTCTCGCTCGAGACATCCTCAACACATCTCCATCTTAGACATCCACCTGGGCGACCTGGGCACGTGAAACCAAGCGTTCCGCTCAAGACTATCTCAACATATCCTCATGTTAGACATCCGCCTGGGCGACCTGGACACGTGAAACCAAGAGTCTCGCTCGAGACATCCTCAACATATCCTCATGCTAGACATCTGCCTGTGTGACCGTCAGTGACCTGGACGCGTGAAAACACTCGTCTCGCCATAGACGTCCTCGACAAATCCTCATGCTAGACATCTGCCTGGGCAACCTGGACACGTGAAACCAAGCGTCTCGCTCGAGGCATCCTCAAGACCTGGGCACGTGAAAACAAACATTTCAGCTCAGAAATCCTCTGAATTCTGGTCCCCAGGTGAACAATCTATAACACAAAACAAGCGCGTCGCTTAAAACATCCTCAACACATTCTGCAAAACAAGCGTTTCGCTCGAGACGTCCGTCTCAAAAGACAATGTGTACTTTACCATGTGATTTTTTATATATCGGAAATTCAAAAACCAGCGTTTCGCTCGGGACAACCTCAAACATAATTCCGCCAACCCTTTCCGCCCTTGATATTCATCCGTGGATATTTCCGCCAGCCCTTCCCCAAAATGGCACCAAGGACAAACTCACAAACTAAAAGAGAAACCGTGGCTGGCGCCCTTTCCCAGAAAAAAACTGCATACACTTAAACTTTTGGAACTCCGCGCGGATTTCTCGGATCTGCGCTGAACCCCCCTGTCTGGCGCGCGGAACGCGCCAGGGGCGGCGCCGGAGACGCCGCCAAGGGGCCCCAGCGCGGACTCAAGAAATCAGCTCGGAGCGCCAAAAGTTTATGTTCATGGCGTTTCTCTTTTTCCAAAAGGGCGCGTTCCACGACTCGCAAAGTAACTACTCGCGAATGGCTTGGATCCGCCGAGGGGGATTCACGATATATTACGTTGAGGCAAACACATGTTTTTGTTGTTATGACGTTTGCGAGTAAGCATTCTGCGAGTAGTGGAACGCGCTCGATGACTTTTACGATGTTCTGCGATCGCCCAGGTTGCACGCTGGGGCTAGGTCGGGCATGTCCTCCTACAGGCGGACTCAGAACGGAATATGAACACATACTCGACAAAGTATCAACACATTGTCCAAAATAGTCAAATATAATCGGCCGATGGCCAACTACATTGTTCTCGTTTGTTTGGGGGTGCCGAGCGGGCCCGATGGCGCCCTGAAGGGTGCACAGTAAAGGGCGAAAGGCGACGACGACGACGACGGCGACGACTACAGGAGGCAAGTCCACAAGAAACCTTCCACAACAAACCCAACCCTGAGACCCCAGGGCGTCCATTGGTTTTTGGTTCGGGAAAGTCACGCCTTCCATTGCAGAACCGTCGAAACCCAAGAAGCCCAGGGCCCCCTGGAGGCAAGCAGGGTGTTTCTTGTCATGGGTCTCCACTGTAGCAGCCCAGTGGACGGGTCGCTAGGCCGTAGCAGCCTAGATCGGGTGTTGCTAGAAGTGCCCCCGGCCCAAGGTGCCCCCAGGATTCCCAAGGAGGCCCCCAAGGCCTCCAGCGCACCCCTCACGAGGCCCAGAGGGCCCCAGGGGCTCCAACGTTGAGAGAAAAGCTGGGGGCACCTTGCGCCAGGGGCACCTGTAGCAACCCCCAACCAGATTAAGCCCTGGATGATGCCAGGTTGAGCTCGCCTGTGCGAGCAAACAGCAGGACAGGAACGGACCAGGCGAATTTTCGGCCACGGACATGCAATGACGATGCCGAATTCCAAATCCAAAAACATGTGTCTTGAATCGGCGACGAAGCTTTGGCCGTTACTGGCCTTTGCTTCGGAAGCAACTTCTGGGAGGTTCCCGGTAGAACGAAGAAGTTACCAAACCTGGATCCAGACCCAGCCGCGCAGGCATAGCATACAGAAGACAGCACGGTCGCAAATGGTTGGCCGGTTCCCGCCTCTGGGGCACTTATCAGGTCAACACAAAGGCTAAGGATGCGAAGCCTTGCCCCAGGAAGGGGTCCCAACCGCAGCTTCGTGAATTAAACCGCCGCGAGTGATTTTTGATAGATTTCGACCTATGGGGGCCATTCCCAGGCCCCGGGACTGTCAAAAAACTGCTCGGAACGCAGAGTCGCTCTCCAAGGAGGGGTTAAGACTTTTGGGGAGCCACGCTGTGAAACAATCGTGGACGGGGTAACAAGATTGAACGCCCGAGTTATCGGGATAACAACGGTCCAGGATAATTCCAGCTTGGGCCCCTGAGGCGCAAATCTGTAGATACCCCATGACTGCCCCCAGCCCTGACAGATGGTTCGGAAGGGCCGGACGCCCGAGTTACTCGGGATAACGGCGGTCCAGTGTAATTCTGGTTAGGGCCCCCGATGCGCGAACCTGCACGTGCCCCTGGCCGCCCCTAGCCATGATGATTCGGGGCTTTGGCAGAAGATAAAACGACATTCGTCCCCGACTTCGTGGGAGTTTCGACGGTCTAAATCGCGCTTGTGCCTGCGCGGAGTTGGCGTGTTTGAGTGCTCCTGTGGTCCCTCTGAAAATGTGTTGCTGCGTTTTCTAGGGCCGCCCCCACCCCCACCCGTTTCGCACGCGCTCGCGTGGGCGGCCCCCCGCCCGAGATAGTTTGAAAGAGGTTGGGGGGCCCAACCAGAAGCTTCGCCTACGGCGAAGCCCATATCCAACTCTGTTGTACCGTAGTAACGATAGTCCCAGAAGTAGGATATCGTCGCTGGAGCGACGGGCCATGTTAAACGAATATAATTTCGGTCTCAATGGCAAGTAGTGCGCCTCGCGATGACGCGCCCTCATATGTTGGCGGCTGGCCGCTTGAGCACAAACGACCGCGGGCGAACGCTCGCTAATTTTCGCCTTTGCCCCAGCCTCCTTTAAAGTCGTGTGTGTATGTGGTGGTGGTGGGGGGGGGGGGGGGGGGGGGGGGGAATCGCGAGTCCGCCGCCCGCTATACAGTAAAGCGCGATATGCACAAAGTAAGCAGCAGCAGGCGGGTTCAACAAGGAAGGTTGGCCCGCGCGCAAGCGCCCTTGCAAACAAGTCCCCTCGCAGGCATGTCGCCTTGCAAGCGATTGCTCCTCAGGCGGCTCAGACGATCTTGTCTGGCCAGCCCTGTATATAATGTGGCGTGTTAAGTCGTGCTTGAATTGAATGATTGCGTTCCTCCCGCGACCTGCAAGAGCGTGTTTCTGTCGATGCCCCCTTTGGCGTGGCGGCCCGCGGTCATGTCGCGAGCGCCACGCCCACTGCGCACTATGCGCGATACCTCGCTCCATCATCTGTCGTATCGAACTGATGTGTCCTAGAAGTGCACTTGCAGTCGGTTTCTTCAGGCCTTTGCTTGACAAAGCTAAGAAGACATATCCCGCATCGATGATCAAGGTGACCTGAATGTTCTGGCCGCCCATCTCAAGCACATGTTCCAACTGAGCGGGAGTCAGCGGCCCTGCGTGGAATTCATGCAGAGTGGCGATCGTGGGATAGCAGTCCTCCGAGTTGCGGGCCGTTGCTAGTGTTTCCGCTGAGTAGCTCGAGCGAACCAGCAAGGGGTGGAACTTGCAGTGCGCGTCGACAAGATGGACAATCGGCTAACCAGCAAACGCCTGTCCACGCCATAGCAGGTTTTGCCCGGCGAATACGATAGCCTTGGGCCTCGCCCTCGGCATCTCCGCTAAGACGCCGGTAACCGGAGTCGCTGCGCAGGTCGACCTCATCCGTTGGAATCATCGACTGATAGACGATCTTCTCAGGGCAAATCTGCAATTTTCTGGTAGTCGCGTTCAGTCGTCGCAGCTGCACGTCGATCGGCTCTTCGACACGCTGTAGGGATGCAACATCTACCATAAAGCACACCTGTGTGAGTAAGGCGTAAGCCTAGGCGCCTCTGAGGCTGACGAACATGTCGGCGGCCATCTTTGATGCCTCGGCCACAGCGTCTGCGCCGGTGAGTTCAGGATGTTGTATAGGACGGAGCCGTTTTATGTATTCGTCTTGATCAGCTGTAACGTTACCGTCCCCATCCATTGTGCACATCTCATCACAAGTGGTATATACGTGTTTGTTGAGTTTACATGTGCCAATAGTATCCTCAACACACTTGACGTTACTGTCGATCGTGTCCTCGGTACCAATCATATTGATGTCATCGACGTGCTTGGCTGTAAGAAGGTTGGAACTTGTCTCGAACTCACGCCCTCCCGCGGTCTATCTGAGATTCAGTGAGGAGGCTCTTGGTGCGCCCTTGATGCCCGTGCCTGGTTTGAGGCGTTGCAAGCTGGGCTTCGACCCATCGTAGTGCTCAAATCCTGAGAGGGATCGAAGCACAGATGCTGGTCCAGGCGGCAGTGTAAAGAACGCCACGCGTTCCTTTCCACCGGTTGCTTCAGCAAGTACCTGATTGGTAAGTCCCTTCAGGAAAGCCATATTGATGTCAAGAGAAGCATTGATCCAGTGCTTCTGCACGCTGCCGCGCTCGCGGGTAGTCTCTGACTCGACCCCCGCGCCGTTCCTGAGAAAGTTGCGGCGTCGAAAACTTCGGAGTGCATGAACCCCTAAGTACAAGGCGTAGTCCAATGGTCTGTTCCATCTGGTCCTTTTCGCTCTTGACGAACACCCGCTTCAATGCGTATGTCGAAGACATGATGTGTGACGCCTTTGGTCTATCTTGCATGTTGAAGCACTTGATGTCAAACCATGTCGTGAGTTCAGTATACAGGGCTGTAGACACCTTGACAAGATTCGCCAGGACGTCGGCCATCGTGAGGAGGGAGCCCCCCTTGACGCCTGCAGCTCGTTTAGCTGCAGCGGCCACTTGTACTCGCATAATGGTCGCGCGGTCGAAATCTAGTATAGTGCGATGTTGTTCGGATAGGACTACCGTTGACATGTCTGCAGTGAGGCAGAGTTCCATATGCTGTCCATGCTCGTCAACGTCCTATCCATAAGTGTTGTCTTCGTCCGTGGAGCACACTGGGACTGGGGCATGAAATGTCTCCGTTCTGTCTACAGCACGTGGAGTACCCAACGTTGGCAAGTGCCCCCGCTGTTCTTCAGCTACTGTGACCAGCGCACTTTTGTCGGTGATCATCTGAGTGGGTGCTGTATAGAGGTCGTCGACTGGAATTGTCTCCAGGAGTTCTCTTTCCTCCGGCAATTGTGCACCGCACATCCATGATATGTGCCTCGAGGTCCGCTTCTGATTCCTCAAAAATGATAGGAGGCCGTCCGTCTTCCCGTGGTGGTTCGGCTTCTGGAGCTTCTCTGGCGTCTGAGTCTCGCGTCGGTATGCCAGCCAGTTCTCCGGACTTCGCCACGTCTTCGCGAAAGCCCGCTTGAGGAAAAGGCAGCGCCCAGGGCTTGGCAATAGTAAAAGTCTGGCTCTATGTCGTTGTCATAGTGCACCAATGTACAACTGTCAGCATTAGCCACCGGGTGTAGCTGGTGAATACTCGTAGCTAACCTGACGGAGACTACGCTCTCTATAAGACAGAAGTTCCTGATGAAGCATTGAAAAGGTAAGTGTACTGTAGGAGAAAGTCGGCTCGCACTTGTCATCTGGATCATTCCTGTTTTGGTTGGGGTGACGCCAGATGTCGTAGTAGGTCGCCCCGCAGGTATACTGGCTACGAATGTCCACACAGTCTGCAGCGCTGCGTTGTCTGAGCCAATTTCTCGAGCGATCAAAGATTCGATATATATATATATATATATGTATATACATATATATATATATATATAGCGAATGGCGTGCGTCGCCGTATTGGACTTACACATCGCGGTTCCCCACTCCCATGATGACTTGGCCCCTGTCGGGATCGCTTCTTACGCCCGGAAAAGGTCCATTCCAGCCGCCCGAGTCGTTCTTTGTAGTAGTGGGGCGATGATCTCCTTCGTCATCGCGGCGCTCACCAGTGATGGTAGTTTGGGTCCGTAGTGCACGATTGGTTTTGGCTGCTGCAATGGCTTGAGTAATTGCCTCAATGCTTACCCGGCGGATAGTCGGTTCTCGGGAGTGGTCGGCTGTCTCCGTTCGTTCGTGGTCCAGAGCAGGCAGGTCGGGGCGGCGCCGCTGGTTGCCGCCCAAACAGCGCGGCGCATGGAGACACCTCGTTGTAAAAGGTGAGCGCGCTGGCGGCAAATAAGGCTTCATGAAGTAGACGTGTGAACACAAGAGGTGCGTCGAATCTGTTGAATCCAGCCTCCATAGCGCGAAGCAAGTGTCGTAGTGTGCCACTTCAGCACTCAATTGTCGCAGCGTGTTGTCCGCGCTCTCGTATCCTCAGCTCAATGCCACGTTCGTTAAGGACTGCCGTTTGCGGCGTCGTTGTTAGTGCACCCTCTCCGTCGGAGTAGAGTACTTTGGCAGGTCCGAATTTCGCCCAGCACTGGCGATGCGCATCGAAGATGCCGGTAATAGTTGTATCTGGCATCTAGATTCCAGCGCCATATCGAATGCAGCGGTCGATTATATGAAATCCATGGTGTTCCTGTTTGTATAACATCAGGTCGCATTCGACCTCGTCATTGACCTTGCCAGGTCGCGCAGTAGACGGCATAGCGGCATGCCCTGGGTTATCCCAAGTTCTGCACTCCCGACATGTCTCACAGACGCCCTTTCTCAGGTTCAGCCTGACGTTGTCCAGACCAGCCTTAGTTCAGACGAGTCTCATCTTAAGTTCTTTGGCGTGGAACCACCGCAAGTGCAGTTTTTGCAACTCGCGTTTTATCACGCTTGGGTCATGGTTGCGTAATTTCTGTAGACTAAATTGCACATCGAACCGTGACCAGTCTGGAAGTCTTGAACGAGCAGCAGGGTCACGCGCAGGAAGTGGTGGAGGTGGATCCCCTCCTTGCTGTCGACCTCGTCTGGCCACAATCTGCGGTAGCCGTCTGTGATCGTCCGAGCTGCCGGCTCCACTCGAGGCCGGTTGCCCCGCAGCCGGTTCAGCGGCATGTCTGCCTACTGTGATGTCGCGGCTGCCGGGGCCCGCTGTTGGCCCAGCTCTGGAACCAGGCCTAGGAGCTCGTAGTCGCGCAATTTGCCGGGCGGCTGGTGCCTCGGATTCAGCTGCCACCGCAGGTGGTAGTGCTGCCGGTTCGGCAGGAGCCGGAGGCTCCTGTCCGTGGTTGTCAGGCAGCTTCCACGGTTTGGCAAATTTGCATATGCCAGGCGTGCGTAGGTGGCCAGGCTTGGCCTGACCGTAGTTATTCTCGCAGCTTGGGCATTCAGTGGGAATCCTCCTTGTCGTACCACCTGCAGTGCTTAGGGCCCCTGTTGTGAAGGGGAATGCACGTTGACGTTGTCCACGCATGCTGGTCAGCCCCATCCTCCTGAGGGTGGTCTTATGATCGAGCCGTCAGGGCGCCGACAAATAGTTGGGTCATCCAAGCCAAATCCGCGTATGTTCGCGACGAGAACAAGAGATGAACGAGGATGATCACGATTCACTAGGAACATGTCATGTGCAATTTGACCTGCTCCGGCGAAGAGGGACTGCAACTTTTGAGTGTATTGGGCTGCCTTGGCCAGTTCCACGTTGCAAACCGAGGCATGCTGATGATGGCGCGCGCACCATGTTCTCGAAGTGTGTCAACAATAGACTGTGGTTGGCCATTATCTCAATAGGTTGGCGCATTTATGCCCCATGGGAGTCACGAGGGCCCGTGGTACATTGGTCCACGTTGGCTTTGCAAGTGCCCTCGCGTTTGACAATGTGGTACACGGCGGTGTACCATCTACTCATGTACCCACTGGTTGTTCTCGTAAGTGAAACCATCGGAGGTCATTTTGGCGTACGGCAACCTCTCCACATAACTTAATGTGTGGAAGGTCTTCCTTGTGGTGTTCACACCGCGTGTCGTAATTGACCTTAGAGTTGAAGATGGACGGCAGTCCAGTTGTTCTGCAGTTGGGCTGTAGCATAACAGCGCTGACGAAGCACAAATCCAGGTAGTGCATAACTGCGTCCTGGACTTCCTTGTTTCCAAGGTCAACCTAGGAAAGCTTGTCGACGTTCCCCCCCTGAGGATAAGCCTCGGCTGAGGCTAGCAGCGACATTCCCCCGTTGCCTCCACGCAGTTCCAGCATGTCTACCTTGTTGCGTCGTCCGTCACACAAGGTTGGGATTATTGAAAACAAATCGGCATTTGCATCCGCAGGTAGCCCCGCTGGCAGCATGATGAAGGTTTCTCATCTTCGTCACTGTCGCTATCTAGGGGGACGTCAGTGTAGTAAGCCCCACACCCGACGCATCTTCAAGCCTTCGCTGCAGTCGTCGGTGCCGCCTTCGACTACCATGGGTGTCTTGCGCGGTTTGGTGCCAATTTATGATCAGCTTTCTGCTTTTCCTGTTACTTCATCCTGGCATCAGTTGGTAATGCTGTCTGCTGTTGTTCAATATCGGGTGACACAAGTGTCGGAAATTGGGGAATAGGGGGTAACTCGCGGCCGCGCTCATCGAGGGGGGAGGAAGACGATCGTCATCGACGGTCGTAGCCCGCCTTGGGCGTGGTCGCTGTCCCTCGTTTCTGAGTAAAGCTGGCGCCGGAGGCTCCCAGTACAGTCGGGTCATAATGTTCGTCGCACCATTTGGTAATGGCGCATCGTGATTGTACCCGATAGGTTAATCTTGAACCTGAATGTCGTGGATAATCGTACTGTCGTCGGGGTTCATCGTCACCCGGCGTACCGCATGGTCCCATTCTGAGGAGACTGGACGTACATCCGAGCTCCTTTGTCCACTCGTGTGTGTACGGTGAGGTGTGCGGCACACGTATGATTTATGATAGTCTGTTTCATGATAGTGTACGCTGAGGTGTGCAGCACTTGTACGCTGAGGTGTAGTTTTTTTTGCTTTAAAAAAATCAATATCATAAGATAGCTTTGCAGTCATGATAGCAAGTGTCCAGTTTCGCAATTCCGCCCTCTAGGCGCCTTGGCCGTATCAATCTAACTCATGCTCTGCGTGTTGCGCAGGTTGGCCCCAGATGACCCCAACATTGCCCAAGAGGCCCAAGAGGGCCCCAAGGCTGCCCTAAAGCGCTGCAGAAAATGCTCCCAAACTGCCAAGAGACGCCCCCATGATGGCCTCCGACGGAGTCAACCGGGCCGAGAGCTTCCGTATGTGGGCCCGAGAAGCCTCCAAGGGGCCCCTGGAGGCTCCCAAAAGGCCCCAACGAGGCCTCCAGGAAAGGCAAAGGAAGCAGATACCATTGGTAGTCAGTAAGTTGTTGGTTTCATATCAGATTCTCGCCCCGCCCAAGATGGTTCAAGAGGCCTCGAAGACACACTCCGAATAGCACATTCGGCCTACAAGGGGGGCCCAAGACGGCCCGATAAGACCCCGAGATCGCCGAGGAGGCCCCCGACAGGGCCCAGGAACGGCCCAGATGCGCTCCCCAAGGCACCAAGACGGCCCAGGGAGGCCCCGAAGACTGCCCCCGCAGGCGCCAAGACGAGCCACGAGGCCCTAAGCAGCCCCCGAGAGGCACCAGGGAGGCCCCCAAGAGGCCCCCTAAGAGGCCCACGGGAGACTCACAGGAACCACCCAGCAGGCCCCAAGAAGGAGGCCCATGAGTCCTTCTCCTCTCATCTTCATCTGGTCAATACCCTCTTTCTCCGGCTCCGCCTCCTTCTCCTCACCCTCCTCTTCTTCCTCCATGCCGCGCGGACGAAGACAAGGTCAAGGTCGCGACAATCTCCAAGTAAGACAACTCGCTGAACTGCCGCGGGGCGTGCAATCGACCTCCTTCGTACCGCGCCGACGAAGACACGGTCGAGTTCACGACCTGTACTACTCAAACATGTCGTCGGACTTGCGCTGTTCCTGCACTCGGTCTCCTTCCTGCTGTGCTGTTGTGGCGGGTTTGTGCAGGCAGCTGGATGATGCCGAGCCCATATCGAAAGTATATGAAGGGGGGCGGCGTCCATCCTCCGAATAGCCCCTTGAAATTGCATCCCCGAGTCGAAAGTCGGGGATCGAGGACGAGGAACTGCATGCGATGGTGAGGATGTAACTCCAGGGAGGTCTTCGCAAAAAAGATTCTGGGGCTCATAAGCATCATTCGGTGGCCACCGAGCTGGATTGGCCCGGATGAGGCCGAGCAGTAAGCCAACATTGAACGGGCGTATGCCGGATTAGGCGGGTTTTCGACCACGGGTCTACCAGTGCCGATGCTGAATTTAAACTCCCAGGAGTTGCATCCCAGAGCAAGGGGGCGAGGGAGAGGTGGCGGAATCTTTAACTGCCCTGACATCCTCGCCTCGTGCAAACAACGACGTACAGTGTTGCTGGTGTTCGGCCTCTGGGGGCTTGGGACTGTCAAAGGAAGACTCAGGATGAGAAGCTGGTCACCAGTATTGGTTCCAGAGCCACTGTGCGAAAAAAACAATACGTCAGATGTCTGGGTGCGCAAGCTCTCTGAACGAATGCACGCGGCTCTAGGGCGAGAGCCACGCCTTGAAATCGATTCGCCCTCCACTCCTGCAACTGACGGTCAACCAGGCTTCAGGATCATAACTGGAGAGAGAGTCTTAAGCGAAAGAGGGTGACTAAAAGGGGTGACGACGAAACGGAGGTAAAGCAAGGAGACAATCAACGAATCGGCCACATGCAGCTGCAATACTCCAACACTGATTGTGCCCGTAGGGATATGCATCGCAAGTCGTTGCAGACACCTACGGCCTCAACGGATGAGTTCGCATGCGGTCCCCGTCAATTCCCGTTCAACCCTCACACGAATCGCGCGCCATCGAGAATTCTTCACCTACGGCATCAACGGGTGCTTCCGTAGACACCCCCACCCGCCTGCTCTGTCAGGCCCCTCGCACGGATCGTGCCCCACTGGGAGCTCCTCCCATGGCCTCAGTTGGTATGTTCGCGAAAGCTGCTCCCGTCGCACGGATCACACTGATCGGGACCCATAGGGTGCCCCACCTACGGCCACAGCAAGTGCATTCGCATGCGCTGCCTGAACAATTCCCGTACATCCCTAACACGAATCGCGGCCTACAGGACGTCCGAGCTACGGCCTCAGTGGGTGTGTTAACATGCGGTCTGACGCCAACGTCGGCAAACACACAGACACACACCCTCACAGAGATCGTGCAACATACTTAGGGAGGGTCAGGGTCCGCCACCAGCCGCTAGGATTCCAGCCCTTCGGTGGGAGCCCTCAGGGAAAACCACTTCACATCGGCATTCGAAGGGCGTGTGAACCGCCACTGGCTGGATCCGATGACGATGAGAGTACCCTGGGCGCCCCGTGGGCTAAGAGTGAAGCAACGGAAGCCTCAACATCCACCACCCATGGCCTCCCAGATGCCCCAGATGCATTCCAAGACGGCTCAGGACTCGCGCCAACACGCCCGAGAAGGCCGCAAGAACACCCAAGATGACCTGCATACGGCCAACGAGGCTCTCAAGACGCCTCAAGAGGGCATCAAGGGAACCTCCAGCGGGCCTCAAGAAGCAACTAGCGCAGAGGGCCAGAGAACCTCCAGAGGGCCTCAAGAGAACCTCCAGTTCCGCAGATAGCGCGTGCACAAGCGGGGTTCGTGCTTCGACTACCTGAGGAGTTAGGTAAACGTGTCGAGGACTCGCCACGTTGCCGATCGCAGCCGCCCGCGAGCGCCTCGTGGGCGGCCGCGTAGCGTGCCAAATATAGTTAGCACCACATAACTTGCACCGCAGAGGGAGCACCACCTAACCTGTAACGCGGACAGTACATCACATAGCCTTGACAGCACTGCTTACACCACATAAATTGCGCCGACTAGCGTTCAACACATAGCCATCACAACATAGTTCAGATCAGATAGATTGCATCGCGTTGGTTGCTCCGTCTAGCTTCAACCACATAGCTGGCACCGCATAGCTTACACCACAAAGACATCGCCACATGGGTAGGCTGAGTTCAAGAAGCTCGCCCGCTTGTGGTCGCACGCGGCCCTTCCTCCGTTGGCATCTCGTGGGGGCCTCCCATACCATCTTGTCGGCTCTTGCGAATCGACGGTGGTCAACGCTAAATCGACGCGAATCGACGCTGAATATAAGCCAATCGACGCAAAATCGACGTTCATCGACGCTCACCGATGCTAAATCGGCGCTACCTCATCGAATCCCAGACGCGAATCGACGCTAATCGACGCTGAACACGGACGTAAGTGGGTACACCAACCTCCCAGGGTTTGCTACATAATCTTCCTACCCAGCGGAAAGTCCGCATTTTAGAAGCGTGCGTTCTGAGCAAGCTCTTGTACAGCCTCCACACGGCCTGGTTCTAGAAGGCCGAACTGTCCAAACTGGATGCCTTCCAGGCTCGGTGCCTGCGCAAGATCATGCGAGTTCTGCGTTCGTACGTGAACCATGTAACCAACGCAAGCGTCCTTGAGCAAGACTGGGCTAACGGCAATATTGCTTCACGGTGAAGCTGAGAACCACCTTGTAGGAAATCACGAGCACCACTTCCCTACATATCCTATCTGCGAATAAGTCGAGCGAGCATGCCACAGCAGATTGTAGGACAGCGAAAAGCCACGTGCTCCCATTCTACTGAAGCCTACACCGCCGTTGCCTGCATCGCCGTGAGGCCCGTCTACGGCTTGAGAGCAGCTGCGCCGTGCAACAAACATCAGCCCTATGATGTGAGAGCTCCACCGAAGACCCCAGTGGCACAGTCCGCATGGCGCACCCGCATTCGATTTGGCACACCCCTCTCACGCTTCGTGGTCCCATGGGGAAGACCGAAGGCCCCTGTGGCACAGCCAGCATGCCGTACCCGCGTCCGAGTTGGCATGCCCCTCACATCTCGAGCGCGAAAGATACCCGTACCCTTACCCAGACGGGGTGGCAGGGGGCCCTCGGGGCATCACCCCCCCCGGGTCCGGGTCGGCTCCCGAAACCACCATACATACCCGTACCTAGACGGGGTGACCCAACCACCACCCCAGCTAGGTCCGGGTATGTATGGTTGTTTCGGGCACCGACCCGTACCCAGACGAGGTGGCGGCAAGGCCGAAAACGCTCTAGCGGGCGGCCCTTTTCACCCCAGCTGACCCCGGGTCCGGGTATGTTTTGGGCTAATGATCACAAACAGCGTGGCCCAATACGGAGCTCCACCGAAGGCCTCAGCGGCACAGTCCGCAAAACGAAACCGCGTACGATGTGGCACATCCCGCACACGATCCGTGCACCGTTGGGAACTCCACCGATGACCCCAATGGCACAATCCACATGGCGTACCCGCGTCCCATTTGGCACCACAAACCTCACACGCTGCGTGGCCTCAGAGAGAGCTCAACCAGAGGCTCCAGCGGCACAGTCCGCACGGCGTACTCGTATCCGATTTGGCACACCCTTCACACGCTTCGTGGCCCCAGCGGGAGCTCCGCCGCGAGCCCCAGCGGCACAATCCGCATGGCGTAGTTACCCGCATCCATTTCGGCACACCCCTTAATTGTTCCGTGGCCCAATAGGGAGCTCCTCCGAAGGCCAGTGGCACAGTCCAAATCGCACACCCGCGCCCGATCCTGCACGGCGCTCACACGTTTCGTGGCCCCATAGGGAGCTCCACTGGAGGCCCCAGGTTCGGCACACCACTCGCTCGCAACGTGGCCCCTTAGGTAGCTCCACCGGAAGCTCCAATGGCATAGTCCGCATGGCGCATCCGCACCCGATTCGGCACGCCCCAGACACGTTTCGTGCCCCCATTGGGAGCTCCACAGAAAGCTCCAGCGGGTTAGGTGATCCTAAAGGGGCTGGAGGCTTTTTCGACTTTCTCTTTTTAAGGCCAACGTGTTGTTATGCGTGTTGGGGCAATTTTTCTCCGATTTGGAATTGCCGCCTGTGATCGGTCGGTTCGGTTACCGATCCATTTGTGATTATTGTGTGTTGCCATGTTGTTTCTCTTGTCCGATTCTGTCATGTGAAGTTTCTTGTTCGGCGTGTCGACATTGAGCGGGCGGATGAGGGGGAGGAAGGGTTTGGTTCCGGAGTGCTTAGCGCGACTGTTTGCAACAGTGCGTCCTATGGGGGAGAGGCTTCGCCTGCTTGACTTAGGGACCAAAAACAGCCAAGATATACTCCATGGAGGGGGAGGGGGTGCGAGGGCCCGCGCCGATCGGTAAAACAATGGAATAGAAGAGAGAACGTTCACCAATTGTTTTCTGTTTTGGGTTGCGTTTGCGAGACCAATTATGTATCTTCTGGACAAAAGCAACACGAAAAGTTGAAGACGGAGCGAACAACGCTCCCAGCGTTGTTAATAACAGCTACTAAGCCCGGCGGCACAGTCCGCATGGCGTACCCGTGACCGGTTCAGCACACATCCTGCACGTTTCGTGGACCACCGATAACGACTCTGACAACCGCGGCACCTACAACTGCAGATGGTTGGGTCCTTCGCCAGGCTAATGTTCTGCAGGTTGTTCTCTGATGTATTCTGGTTAGGAATGAGGGCGGTGAAGACGAGGGCGACGATGAGCATGCCAAGTGCTGTCGATGCCAGCGGAATAGAAGTGGGTAGTTACGGGCCGTGAGGAGATGATGGATGTTTGGTGGGGGACCGTGGTGCCAGTCTTCTCCTGACTCCTGAGCGGGGACGGGCTAGAGACATCAACAACCCCCCCAGATGTGAAACATGCGGGAAGACGTGCAGAATGAGCGTATGGAGCGAAGCCGCCAAACAAGCTCCAATCCTCTAACCATATTGCAAAATCAGCGACGACAACGATGGCGATGGTTCAGCTCCGCTCAGATCCGTGCCCGGACCCATCCCCAGGACTCAGCTTGGTCGTTTGCAGGGCTGCGCTCAGCAGTGGCGACGAGAACACCCCCAGGAGTGCCCCCAAGACCTACGAAAGACGAAGGCGGGGACGACCGACGACGAGCGACAGCGACAGCAGGACGGCGGCGAGCCACGGCCAACGCGGTGGCGCCAGCGACGACGGCGACCCCTGAGAGCCGGCGTTGTGAAAAAATACGGCGTTGCGATAAATCTAGACCAGAGCCCTAGACCCAATCTTTCTGCGGCATCTGGGGCCCGAAGCCGGTCGAGAACACCAGGTGTGAAAAAATTGCACCGCCCGGATCTCACGGGACGGCGACGCCAGCGACAACAACGGGCAAACGGCGGACGACCTCGTGTTTCTCTTAGTTCGGGCATAAATCGTTCCCAGGGGGGATGCTGGGGCCCCGGGTTACGGTAACGCTTGGGCGGGTCGAGGAACGTCGGGGCGGGGGTGCGCTGTGGATCTTGCGATCGCCACAGTCCGCCCGCGACCAGCAACACGGTGGGGGGAGGTTCCTGCCACCCCCCGTGCGTACGCACGATCGTTACAAACGTTTCGTATCATAAGGATGTGCGGTAAGGATGCAAGGGCCTTTGAGGGCCATGTTAGCGTTTCGAACGATGTTGGCCAGCGAAAGTCGCTGAGCATTGGCCGAAGGGGCAAGGATGCAAGGGCACCCACAGCAAGTACCGATACCGACACTCCCTGGACCGCTCCTGGGGCGCGATCTGACTACGATTCCGGGGCGAATCCAGCAGTGGCGACGAGGGCCTCGCAGGAGGCCCAAAGAGGGGAAAACGGGCGAGGGGGTAGAGGGATGGGTACTTTCTTTTCTGAATAATATGAAAAAAATCTCGGTGACAGCCGAAGGGGCGACGAAGGCGCCGCAGCCGCCGTCGGCGGCGGCTGGGCGGCCGGCGGCGGGCGGCCGGCGGCGGGGCTCGGGGGCGGCCTCGGCGGGCTGCTCCGAGCCGCCCCCCGCAAGGAGTTGCACGACGCCCTGGCGCGCGGAAACACGGGGGCACGATCGCTGCCGCCGTCGCCCGTCATCCGCCGTCATCGCCGTCAGCGTCCGCCGCAGTCGCCTTCGCAATCGTCGTCCGCCGCGGTCGCCTTCGGCGTCGCTGCCCCGTCATCGCCTCCGCCGTCGTCCGCCGTCGGTGCCTTCGCCGTCGCCGGAAGCGTCGTTCGTCCGCCATGGTCGTCGGCGTCGCCGACGTCGCTTCGGAAGCAATTCGAGCACTTCCGGGGGTTCTCATCGATATGGCTGGGCGCGGCTCGGAATACTGGAAAAGATGGACCCCAGCAGGGGTCTGGAGAAAGATAGTCGGCGGATGTTCGCTGTCGCGTCCGCCGCGGCCGCCGCAAATCCATCGACGATAGCGGATCGGACGTTTGCTTTGGACGTTGTTGAATCGCGGATCATGAACCTTCCCTTCCTCCCCTCTCGCCCCAGACCCCTTTGGTGTAAAGGGAAATGTGGTCGTGGTGGAAGCGGGTCCTGGGTCAGAGGGCCTTCCCAGGGCCCAGCTCTGCACCATGAGTCTTGTTTGAAGCTCTCGGGGCCGCGGGAGCCCGACCGCTGCGGACAATCGCCAAAACAGACTTCCACCATGACCCTTGGCCTTCACTAGAAGACTAATGGGTAAGCCCTCGCAGTCGGGAGTCGACATACGTATGGCGCAAACTAAATTGTGAAGTTAGTTCTGCCGACCAATGAATAATCAACGCCATTGTTTGCGCAAACCTCCATCGCTCCCACCTGCAACTTTCTTGGCAAACACACTCGGCCACGATGATCGCTGCCGATTGGCACTTGCTAGCTCGTCCCTGCGGCCGCGATGACACGCGAACGCTCGCGCGCAAGGCGACTAGCTGGCTTGGCACAGCTGTTGCAGCGGAGAGTGCCAGGGGCGGCGCTGGAGGCGCCGCCGGAAGGGGGGGGGCCCAGCGCAGATCCAAGAAAATCCGCGCGGAGCGCCAACGAGCCTATGCTTGTGCCGTTGTGTCTTCTTCGAGACCGCCCCCCCCAGCGACCCCAACCCCGCGCCCGCCTCGCTTTCAGCCGCACCCGCGGGGTGCTGCGTATGTCGCGGCCTGGCGCGCGGTGTGCTCGAAAGGTCGGCACGCCGCGCGCGCCTCTCGCTGGCGCTCGGCGGGGGCTCTGCCGGCCAGGCACCACTTGTCTGAGGTGCAGCGCATGGGGCGCCAGCGACGTGGTGGAGCCCACCGGATGCACGCTGTGGGATGCGAGAAATTCATATGCTCCCAAGAGGGGTCGGAGTAGATCGGGTCGGAAGATCGCGCCGCATCGCCGATACATCGTCGATGTATCTGCAATGTGCCGGCAATGCCCCGGCGATGCATCGTCGGCGTCGGCGATGTATTTCGGCGACGTCGAAGTGAAGCAAACAGTGCTTTACATTGAGCCGCATCGGCGATGCATCGGCGATGCGGCGCGATCCTCCGACCCCACCTAATCACTCGGACCCCATCTACGGGGCCTTGATTCTAATTGTTCAGCGATGCAGCCCGGGTCATCCGTTGGGGGTAGGGGAAGTGCGGGCAAATGACCTGATCTTTTCGCTTTCTGGGCTGCCCCGCGCATGGCAGCTCGCACCGGCACTGCAGCCGACGAGGTTTTCCTATCCGGAGGGGGGGCGGCGAGCCTGGAGATCCTGGGTTATCGCCAGACCCGTAAACAAAAGCTCTGCGATGTGCGTGCTGTATGACGGAGCCCATGTGATGCAACCTACATGTGGTGCAGTCCTAGTCTACAGCCAACCCGTATCAGAAGGATGCGCGGTAAGGATGCAAGGGCCATGGACGCACGTGTCGACACTCTGCGAGCTGGGCGCGGCCAGCAAAAGCGGCCGAGGATGGGTCGAGGAGGCAAGGGTGCAAGTGTACCCCTTGGAAGGTGGCCCATCCCTACTATGCGGGTTGACTGTATGTGGTGCAGACTACACGTGGTGCAATCTATGTTGTGCACTGCACTTCTGGTGCTGACTATCTGGTGCAACAAGACAACCCGAAGCGCTAATCACCGCAGGCTGCGGCGACTGTGCGGCGACAGGCGCCGTCGCAAGGCGAAAACCCGGTCACGCCGGCCAGCGCACGAGCTCGCGATTAGGTGGCGACGGGTGCCCACTGTGGGGAGACCAGGAAACGTTACCCCATTGCTTAGCAATATAATGAGACACGCTTAGAGAAAGCACTTCCTGGGCAACAAACAACAAGGCGGTCCGCGCGGATTTCGTGGGTCGGCGCTGGACCCAGACATACGACGCTTCGATGTTTGTGCCCCCAGACCTTTAGATTCCTTCCCAAAGGCCACCCGAGCGACATTTCGCGGTGGCTTACACGGGCCGCCAGCGCGGCAGGCCTCATTGGCAACGAGGCTTCTTACGCGCGACCTTACACGGGCAACTCACGCGCGAACGCCCACACAGTCGAACCCGTGCTTCTGTTCGCCCACTCGTAATTTGACTCGCCCACGATGGCTCAGAACAACGCCAAACCAGCCGCCTCGATCAATGCGAGGCGATGAAAGTCTGGAGCGGCCAGCACCGGACTCTACATATTCGACTGGGATAGAAATTGTCGGCGCGCAGAAGGGGGTACGGGGAGGGGGGAAGGCTTCTTGAAAAGAGCCAGCTTCTCAGAAGGCGTGGGCCTTACATCTATATAAATGTCTACATATATAACTACATATATATACAAATGTACTTATATGTATATGTAAACCCGCGCCTTCTAAGACGCAGCCTCCCTCTAAGAATCTGTCCCCCCTCCCCGTACCCCCTTGTGCGAATGGCAGAAGGAACGTGCATGGCATCGGGCTGCATCGGCACTGAAACGGAACCGAATAGACATGGCCGCGCCACGAGGCACCACGGGCCGCCACGCAGCCATCGGGCCGCGCCGGGACCTCCAACCGAAATCGAGATCGCGTCGGGGGGGCGCGCCGCCCTCCCGCGCAGAAGGCAGGCCCGCTGCTCCCTCGGGCCTCGCCTCCCTGCGCCTTCTCCTGGCTGCACCTGGTGCTGCTGCTAGAGGAAAGAGAACTATGCACATACACCGATTCTGGCCAGGACCATCCTGAGCCCAGGATCGGTGCATACGCCCTCTTACCTTGGCCAGGAAGGTATATGCACCGATCCTGGGTCAAGGATGGGCGGTGTCAGGATCGGTGCATGTGCATCGTTCTCTTCGCCCGAGCTGCAGCCGGGCAGCCCTGCCCGCGCGCTTCCGAGCTCCTCTCCCGAAGCCAAGCGCGGCAGGACCGGCGGGCCCTTGCCGCGCGTCCGCCGAGGTCGACATCGAGCGGGTGCCGGTCGGATCGAGATGGGCCCGGCTGCCCCTGCGCCGTCGCACACTGCATCCAAGCGTGAGGGCTGCCTCGCCGCTCCTCGTCCTTCGTGACCCCCTCCTGCCCCTCCTCTCGGAGGCACCATGCCTGCTCTCCCGCGTGCGCGCGCTCGCTCGGGCCCGTGCGCCATAGCCCCGCCCGCTCACGGGCCAGCCTGTGGCCTTGACTGGGCCTCTGCCTGCTCCCCCTGCGCGCGGAGGAGACCCTGCCTGGGGGCCGGGGGGCTCGCCTTGACCCCCTCCGCCGGCAGCTCCACCGCCTGCGCGAAGAAGCCCATCACGGCGGATCCCGCGCTGCCGAGGGGCCCCTGCGCCTGGCGACGTCTGCGACGTCAGCGGCGGCGGCGGCGACGGCACGTGCCGCAATGGCGACGCAAGCGCTTGCTGCGGCAGCAGCGGCCTCAGCGGCGGCGGCGGCGCAGACGGCATGACCCGCTGCCCCGACGCCACCAATGCACCGCGCATCGTGCCAGTGGGGTCGTCAACACTGGATCGCCGCGAGAACCTCCCAGACGTGCTTGTTCGGTGACGTGGTCCTCTCGGGCTCCCGACCCCTTCGCCGGGTGTAGCTGGTCAATCACGGGCCGTCTTTTTGGACGGCCTCCAGCTCCAAAAACAGACCTCCAGACGCGGGACCAGGAAACAACTACGGCCCCCAGACATGCGACAGCCTGACTTGTTCAAGACGGCGTCCCCTGGAAATCCCGACCCTTTCCCTGGACCAGATTTTCTGTCATGCGCCGTTCTTTGACGCTCCCGAGGCCCGGCGAGGGCCCCCCGAGGCCGAAAACTGGCGAAAACCTCCCGTCCTGATTGTTTTACGACGCGATCACGTCTGGGACCACAGTCCGCAACCTTGGCTGGGCGAATCGCGGCGGCAGCCCTAGCGACACGCGGTATGCCGTGCAGGCTGGCAGCGTGCATGTCTCCGCTACGCGGGGGGCGTGTTGGCTGAGAAAGGCTCGGGACGTCGACGCCCAGGCATTGGGAAACGGGTACGTCGGGTTCGTGTCGTGCCGACTGGTCTCTGACGCCGCGGGGACCGTTCAACATGGAACCATCGGCCGTTTCCGAAACGTTCCAGTCGTTCCACATCAAACGATTCTCCGTCGCCCGCGGCGTTCCACGTTGAACGCCGCTGGCGGGGTCGCCACCGGTCGACACGACACGAACCTACCGTAACCTGTCGCCCCGAAGCGTGGCGGGCCAGAGCCGGGGACGCGACACATCTTTACCAGCGAAAGAGGAGCCCTGTGGCAGAGAGCAAAATCATGGCAAGACTTGCGGATGGACGACGGACGACAGAAAAGTGGCGGCAGCACGGCCGACGGACGAACGACGGACGAACGACGGCACGACAGAAGGATCAACGGCAGCGCGATAAGCTAAGCAAAAGGTCCTGACTGTACAGTGCGGGCGCGGCCAGAAGAAACCCACGCAAGAAACCCAGCCCTGAAACCCGCAGGCGCGAGATGAAAGTGGGAGAGAGTCCAGAGCACCCTGAATGCAGCAGCTCCTTCAACGGCCACGCGAAGCCACCTCGCAGCGCGCGTAGCGAAGAAACCCAGGATACCCGGAAGAAAAGCAGTCAGTTTCTGGATGCGCGTCCCCATCATATTTCGAGGACTCCCAGATGGGGTCCGAGTAAATGGGGTCGGAGAATCCCGCCGCATCGCCGATGCATCACCAGTGCATCGACGATGCATCGACGATGCATCGGCGACGTCGGCGATGCGTCGGCGACGTCGGCGTGAAGAAAATCGGGATCCACATCGAGCCGCATCGCCGATGCATCGGCGATGCGGAGGGATCCTCTGACCACATCTGAATACTCCGACCCCATCTATGAGGCCTAGAGTATTCCAGCGAGCCTCCTGAGCAGTCGGCCGTGATGAGATCTGCCTACAGGCAGGGTCGAGGACCCACGAGACCTCCGCCACCGCTGCGCGGCACGAGGAGGAGGAGGAGGAGGAGGAGCAGGAGGAGGAGGGAGCAGGAGGAGGAGGGAGGAGGAGGGGGAGGAGGAGGAGGAGGAGGAGGAGGAGGAGGAGGAGGAGGAGGAGGGGGAGGACGAGACCTCCGCCACCGCCGCGCGCCACGAGACACGGCCCCGGCCGGGCCCCGCAAGCAGACTCCCGCCGCGACCAGCTCTCGTCGCCGTCGTCGTCGACATCGTCGCCGCCAGCGCCTTTGCCGTCGCCCTCGCCACTGCCGTCGCCGTCTTCGTCGCCGTCGTCGAGGCCGTCGTCCCTCGGCGCCGTCGTTCGTTGTCATCTTCCTCGTTCGTCGTCGATCGTCCATCATCGTCTTCGTCGGCGCTCATCGTCATATTCTTCGTTTGTTTTCGTTCGTCGTCCCTAGTCTCCTGCTCCCTCGTCAGCTCCAACGTCAGCATTCTTCGTCGTCGCTCGCCCTCGTCGCGCGTCGTCGCCCCGCCTCGCCGCCGATAAATTCTTGGCCGTCGTCCTCAACGTCGTCCTCCGCCGTTGCCGCCGTCCCGTGGTCGTCCATCCTCGCGGTCGCCGGCGCGACCTTTCCCCCCGCGCTCGGCGGAAACTGGCGCACGTTACCACCTGACGCGGGCGCTCGTCGGGTCGTACAGGGGCCTCAGCGACGCCCGCGCGGGGTACCGGCGACTGGCTATGTCCACCTCCGCTGGGGGGGGGGGAGGACGGGGAGTGGGGGGGGGCACCAGCTCCCAGGGCGGGAACGCGAGCTGGAGTCAGCCCCAGACATGAGCGCGTCGTAAAAAAATCGGGGCGGGAGGTGTCGGCCTCGGGGGGCCCTCGCCGGCCGCTCCTCGGGAGCGTCAACAGATTACTCGGCATGAAACACCGGCCCCTGAGAAAGGGTCGGGACTCCCGGGGACGCCGCAGTGGAAAAAATCAGGACGTCGCATGTCTGGGGCGATACATCTCCAACAGATCGGCGACAGGCCCCCGATGGGGACTCCGCGAGCTTCTGGGCGGGGTGGGCTACCAGGCCCTTGTCGGCGAGAGGAGTGGAAGATTGGGGGTCGCTGCATCCCCTCTTGAGCATAACCCACCCTAGCGGCTAGCGTTGCCCCTGACAGGGGGGGTGGAAGAGGAAGAGGACGAGGAGGAGGAGGAGGCCCCAGACATCGCAACGTCGTGATGTTGTGTTGCAATGTGGCTTCCCAAAGGTCTGGACCCAATCCCAGGGACCGGCTTTTTTTTGATGGCGCCCCTGGTCCCGTGGAAGGCCAACATGCAGAGGCCGACAGTATATGTAAACATTCCGTCGTGATTAAGAATGCCAGGGATCGAAGATCGAGGACAGTGGCAAGTGGTGCGCCTCTGCCAGACCTCCTGAGACCTCCGCCGGAGCCCTGGGGACCTCTACGGACCCTCTACGGACCTCCACCAAGACGCCGAAGGGTGAGGAGGGGCAGGAGGGGTAGGAAGAGGCATCGGGCCTGACGCAAGGGTGCGTGAATCCGCCGGCCCATTTGTGGGGCCACCTGGCTGCAGGGCCAGGGTTTGCTGTTCCCTGCGCCAGTTCCAGCTTCCCCTTTCCACTGTTGCAGTATCGCTTTATGCTGCTTACCGTTCCTCGTTGATGGACCGCGCGAGGGGGGGGAGCCGCAAAGTGCCCTGGTTAGCGTCTCCTGGGAGGGTTCTCGGAATTTCTGGGGGGGCGTGGGACACGTAAGAATACTTGAGCGCCCCCGAAGCCATGAACTCTCGTACATTACACAGTATTCGCGTCCACGAGGCCATAAACCTTCGCGAATTAAATCTTCGCGTCCCCGAAGCCATATGCCATTGCAAAATAAGCCATGCTCGTGTCCCCGAACCGAGGCCATAAACCTTCGTAAATTACGCGATGCTTGCGTCTCCGAGGCCACAGACGCTTGTAAATCATACAATATTCGCGTCCTCGAAGCCATAAAACCTCGTACATTACATCGTATTTGCGTTCCCGATGCAATACACCATTAAGAATGAATTAATATTCGCGTCCCCGGAGTCATAAACCCTCGCAAATTATGCTATATTCGCGTATCCGAAACCATAAACCTTCACGATGTACACAATATTCGCGTCTCCGAAACCATAAACCTGGGTAGATGACCCAATAGTTGCAACCCCGAAGCCATAAACCCTCGTAAATTACGCAACGCTCGCGTCTCCAAAGCCAAACACCTTTGTACAGTACGCGGCATTCGCGTCTCCAAAGCCATAAGCCTGTATAAATTTAGATACATGTGCGACCCCGAAGTCAACAATATCATCAGAATCTCATTTTGTCCTGCCGATTACCCATCGTATTCGCGTGAAGTCCGACTCTGCTTTACCGCGGCGCCAAGGTTTCATGATTTCGCTTTTGCATTGCCCATTATCCAAGAGAGGTGGCCGACGGCAGGGGGCGGAACCGTTACGGATAAAGGAGGGGTTGGCGAATCAGCTTGCGTAGCTGCGCATCCTGGGGCCAGATGCGCCCAAGGCATCGAGGAAAGCGCCTGGTGCCGGGGAGAAAACCAGCTGCATGCAGCAGTCTGTGTACCCCCTGGCGTCTCCTGAATCCCAGCCTCGTGCGGAGGCCGAAACACGCTGCCTGCAGCAGTCTTCTTACCCCCATTTCCGCTTGCCGAACCCGACGTTCGCCCGACCCGTGGAGGAGACCCAGGAAGAGGAACAACGGAAGCGGCCGACCCAGACCCCCGAAGCGGTGAATTTATCACGGCATGGCTCCCTGGAACTCCCGACCCGTGTCCCCCAAGACTAATATATCTCGTCCTGCACCGGGCCATTCTCTGTCGGCCCTGCGGCCGAGAAGCGGCTCGAAGGTGTACAACATGACACCCTTGCAACAGAAGGCCCTGAACAGATTTTGCACGATTGCGCGAGTGGGGGCCACGAGTGGGGGCCGCGATGGGCCCGCGTTTGCGGGGGGGCCCGGCACCCCTCAGCAGACGATAGAAGAAGCATGTCGAACTTTTGGACATGTGTGTCTCTAGCAAAATGTGTTGCGCAATCTCGTCTCGGTGGACCAATCTATGTGGGGCAATCTGCGTGGTGAAATTCACTTTGACCGTCTTGAAACTGTCCTCTCTACTGCTCGTGCAAACATCCCACCCTCCCAACCGCAACTTGGTCGCAAGACTTCTTAAGACAAGACCGTGACGGTAGGTACCACATGGCACTTGGCCACGACACCGACGCCGACGACGACAGCGACAACGAAGACGACGGCGCCGCAGACACCGACTACGACGACACCGCCGACGTCGACGTCGACGAAGACGACGACGACGACGCCGACGCCGACGCCGACGACGACGACGTCACCAACGGAGACGACGACGAGGGAGGAGAAAAAACAACGACGGCGACAACGACGACAACGACGATGGAGGAGGGCAGACGGCGACGACGCGAACGACGAAGAAGGAGGAAGGACGGCGACGTCGACGACGACAACGACGAGGGAGGAGGGAAGACGACGACGACGGCAACGACGACGAAGACGACGACGACGGCGACGAAATAGGAGGGACGACGACGAGACGCCGACGACGGACGACGACGACGACGAGGGAGGAGGATAACGACGAGGGAGGAGTGAAGACCACGACGACGACGACGACGACGACGACGGCGACGAAATAGGAGGGACAACCTCGAGACGCCGACGAAGACGACGAGGGAGGAAGGACGACCACGGCGACAACGACGACTGAAGCGGCGACGACGCCAAGACGACGACGACGACGAGGAAAGACAGAAGACGACGACGGCGACGGCGACGACGACGACGACGACGACGACGACGAGGGAAGACGGCGACGACGACGACGACGACGCAAGAGCTCGCGCGCACGCTTTTGTTGAAAATCCATGCTGCGAAACCTTGGGTTTCTGTAGGTTTTTGGGACGCACGATTTTGAAATCCTTCCGAAACCGATGGGTTTTGAAGGTTTTCGGCGTACGCCCGCGACGACGCGCGCGTCTGCACTTCGTCCCATTTCTGTTGCAGAGGATTCTCGCGACGGCACACGCGCAAGGGCGTTCGACAGATTTCGACATGCGCGCGCGCGAAGCCCGCTTGGTAGTAGTTTGTGAAAATATTGAAAAAAACTATGGTTCTTGTGTTTAAAAGATTTCGGAAGAGCTCGCGCGGAAACTTTTTCAGCAAATCAATGTTGCGAAACCCTGTGTTGTTGTATGTGTTTTGGACACTCGATTGCGACATCCTTCCGGCACCAAAGGTTTTTGAAGGATTTCGGCATGCGTGCGCGACGACATGCGCGTGTGCACTTCGTCCTATTTGTTGCAAGGGATTCGCGAACATGTGTTATGTTAGAACAAAAAATGTAACGGCACAGTGTGTTTGTTTCAAGGGAAGCTCAGAGGGGGGGAACCCGGCCTGCCTGGGATGGTATGATTTCATATTGAGGATGGACGAGTGTGCAGAATATATATATATATATATAGATATGTATGTATATATGTATGTGTATATATATGACAGCATACTATCCCAGGGAGGGCCGATATGTCCGGGGGGGGGGGGGGTAGAGTCTAGTCTCTTTTCAGAAAAGGAGAACAGATGTTTGCAATCTACGTTGTGCACTGAATGTTGTGCAGTTTATGTTGCGACGTAATTGTTGAGCAGTGGATGTGCTACACGTTTTAATGAAAAACCGTGCAATGTATGTATATATGTATATATACAGACATGCATACATATACACATGTGTATAGTGCATTCATGCGGCCGCGCTATCCCGCGCATGCTCTCGCGCGCAGCGGCCAGCTAGCGACCCTCGCGGCCGCGGTGGCGCTGACCGCTGGGCAATTCCCAACGGGCCCCCTGGGGCGGCCGCGGTATCATGGCAACGTCGACAACGGAGACACAATCATGAGAGCAACAATGTGGCTGCCGATGGTGACAACGACGACGGCAAGGCCCGAGACGGCGCCGATGCTGATCACGCCGACAACGATGACGGTGTCTTCGCGTCGGTGATGATGGTTCTGGAATGAGTTCGACATGCTGGCGCGGCCGACGCGCGAGAGTGGCACGCACTGTATTATTTGACGCGGATCGCGCCCACCCCCAACACGCGCGCAAAAGCGTTCGAATGAGTTCGACGTGCAGCGCGGGAGGGCCGTTTGGCAGAATTTAACGAACATGTTGCACAACCTGCGGTTTGCTTGAGAACTCGCAAGGGCGCAAACGCAAGCTTTTTTGGGAACCTGATGTTGCAAAGCCATGTGAGTTTATATGTGTTCGGGACAACCGATTTTGACATCCTTGCGACACCTAAGTTTTTGTTGACGGATTCCAGCAGGCGCGCGCGACGACGCGGGCGTGTGCACTTCGTCCCACTTGTTGTGAGGGGTTCCAGCGACATCTCGCGCTGAAGGCCATCCGAATGATTTCGACGTGCAGCGCGGGAGGGGCGCTTGGCCGAATTATGCGAAAATATTGAACAACAAGTTTGTGTGCTTCTGAAAAATTCGAATAGCGCGAGCGCAGGCTTTTGGGAAAACGGATGTTGCAAAACAATGTGTTTTTGTATGGTTTCGGGGCAACCGATTTTGAATGCTGTTCGACACTTGAAGTGTGTGACGGGTTCCGGCTTGCGCGCGCGACGACGCGCGCGCGTGTGCACTTCGTCCCACTTGTTGCGAGGGATTACAGCGACAGCACGCGCTGAAGGCTCTTCGAATGATTTCGACGTGCAGCGCAGGAGGGCTGCTTGGCCGAATTCAGCGAACATGCACAACAACAAGTATGTGCGCGTTCTAAAAAATTGCAAGAGCGCGAGCGCAGGTTTTCTTGAAGCATGTGTTTTAATTTGCTTGCAGGACAGTCGATTTTGAAATCCTCACGCTACCTCGATTTTTGAAAAGGATTCAGGCATGCGCGCATGACGACGCGTGCGTGTGCACTTCGTCTCATTTGATGCAAGGGGCCCTTGAAAACTACGAAATGTGTGATAAACGAATGCGCGCGTATCATTTTCTGAAGATGCAAATGGGGCATAACCATTTTTATAATGCAATGCGAAGCGGGGTCTCGTTAATTTCAGGGGGGAGTTCCTAATACTATCTTGGACAGGACAGTCTACGTGGTGCGGTCTATGTTGTGCAACCTAAATCTAAGCGGCGACGGGGCGTCGACGGCAACCACGGAACCGCCAGACCGACAACCAGGCCCATGAGACGGGCGGCGACGAGGCGGCCAAGGGGCGGCTACGGCGTACACGAATCCGCCAGACCGACACCCAGGCCCAGACCACGGGCGGCGACGCGGCGGCGACGGCGAGCACGGAGCCGCAACACCGACACCTAGGCCCGGACGACGGGCGGCGACGAAGCGAGGACGTGGCGGCGCCGGCGAGCACGGACCCGCCAGGCAGACACCCAGGCCCAGTTCCACAGAAAAGTCCTGAGAACCTCTTAGTGCGAGCACTGCTCGGGGAACAAGCTGGTGAGGGAAAGTGTTCACGTATGCTTCGGTGGCAACTCATGGGAGCCTCCCATGCCATCTCGGCACTTGCGGACCGACGCTAATCAACGCTGACCCACGCGAATCAATGCCAAATCGACGCTAATTGACGCTAAATGGACGCAACAGACGGAATTGCGAGGGTACACGAGGCTCCCATGATTTGCTACCGAACGTATGCTGTGATCTGCCAGACAATGCCGAACCTCGTTCAAAATCCAAGGGACGCCACGCCCGACTGGACTTACGAGCCTGTGCCAGGCCGCGGCCACGCGAAGCCACCCCCTGGCCCCACAGCAGAACATCATGACCGCCTCCCCGGCGCAACCACGGACCGCTCCAAATCACGGCCGCGGAACTGGCCGAAACGGGCCGCCGCGGAACTGGCCGATCCCGAACCAGGCTGGATCCTGTCCTGCCAGGACACCCAACGTTGCTCGCGTCTCTTGCGCACATTGGCTTCCCAGGGGTCTGGGCCCCCTCCCTGGGACCAGGAGGCCGACGACGGCCAAAAACTTCGGTCACTCTGTTTTCAACGGCGCGGGGATGTCGGGGCTCCTGCGCCAGATACCGAGCGCAGCGCAACAAGACGCCAGGACCCCAATCTCCCTCGCAGGACCCCCCTCGTCCTTTGAGAACCAACGACGTCTCTGGAAATCACGACCAGAGCCCCAGACCCAGTCGTTCTGCTGCACTTTTTGAGCCGGAGCGATATGCCATGGTCCCAGGGCCTGACACATGGCGAGGAGCACCCGGGTGATGTTTTTAGCCCGCGCAAAAAACGAAGCCAGGACGAGGACCACATCGGGCGAGGATGCATCGAGAATCTCTGAGATCTGGCGGCTGGTGGATGTCTCGGGCGCCACGGCCTTCTCAGAGCGTTCCGGAACGCTCTGAGAGCGTTCGGGAACGCTCTGGCACGGAGCTATCCTCGTCCTAACCCCGTCCGACCACGGCCCCCGCCCTATACCGCCTGTCTCCCCAGGGGCAGAATCTTCCGTCCTGACTGTTTCCCATGTTCCCCGTCCTCCCCAGACCTACCCACTGTCTCCTTTCTGCTGCATGCGGCATGCTTCGAGACGCATCGATGTGTGAGGGTCCGGGGGCCCGAAACCTGGCGGAAACGGCCGGCTCGACAAGAGTTCCCAGACATACGACTTCCTGATTTCTGGCCCCTGGAAGTCCCGACCCCTGCCCTGGGACCGGTGCTTCATCCTGAGCCGCCCTTTGACGGTCCCGAGGCCCGGCGAGGGCCCCCCGAGGCCGAAATCGGCCCAACGCACCTCCCGCCCGGCCTTTCTTGCACGACGCAGTCCTGTCTGGGTGGCGGGGCGAGCGACCGGCCCTCCTCGCCACGAGCTGGACGGAGGCGCCCCCGCCCGCACGGGCCAGGCGGCAGCGAGCTCGCCCTCTGCGCGGAGGCGGTCGGGCCGCGGGCTCGGAAGGCCGAGGGGGCGCCGGGCGAGGGCGAGCGGGCCGGGCGGAAGGGGGGGACATCGCAGAGGGGGGGGGTGGGGCAGAATCCACTCACGCAGCAGATTTTCCCGGCGCCTCCCGGCGCCGGGAGGCGCCCGTGTGCATCGAGGAATGGGCCCTGGCGGCGGGGTGGAAACGCGCTACACGCAGTAGATTTCGTACCCCCCCCCCTCCTTTCCCTACCCCCCCCTTTTCGTCCGACCCGAGAAAACAGCCGCTGCGGTCGGCAGAAGCCATGGCGTCGGAGCCAGAGGTGTCCGAGGCGCGAAGGAGGCCAAGGTGGCGGTGCTTCGCAGGTGCCGCCCTCGAGCAGCCCTGAGCCGAGCCCCAGGCCGCCCAGAGACGGCTCGGGAGGAAAAATCTGGCACCCCTCGGGTGGGCCGAGGCTTCTCGGGCCACCCGAAGTGCCAGGACCCAGACATCGGATCTCTGGGGAGGTCTGCACCCCAATCCTCCCCGTGCCGGCGCTATAGCTAGAAGAAGAAGGAGAACAAGAAGACGAAGAAGAAGACGAATCATACAAATAATACGAAGAAGCGAACAACTGCGTAATCACAAACTTTTGGCGCTCCGCGCGGATTTCTTGGATCTGCGCCGGACACCCCTCCCTGGCGCGCTGAACGCGCCAGGGGCGGCGCCGGAGGCGCCGCCTTGGGGGCCCAGCGCGGATCCAAGAAATCCGCGCTGAGCGCCACAAGTTTCTGTTCATGCCGTTGTTTGTCTTCTTCGAATCTCGGAGGCGGAGGAGGCGGAGGAGGCGGAGGCGGAGGAGGCGGAGGCGGAGGAGGCGGAGGAGGAGGAGGCGGAGGACTTGACATGGGGCACCCGCGGCCATCTCCACCACAGGGTTGACATGGGGGACCTGCGCCACAGCAGGCCACCCTAGGGGTGACAGGAAGAATTGGACCTCCACAGAGCCCAACAACTTCTCGTTGGATCGAGGGAAGACGCGTGTCAGACCGAAGTGTCCAATGTAATTCGCTGTGTTCCATCGCACGGCGCTCGCACTCCATGCGAGCGATCCCTTCAGCCGAAACTGCTTTAACAATCTTAACGTTTGGGCGCAAACTGCTTTAACAATTATGACGCCTGCTGTGCCGCACCGTCCCCGTGACATTTGCAGCGCATTGCGTGGCGAGGGGGGGAAGCGGATGGGACGGTACGCCGAAAATCTGGGTAGTTGCAAGTTCCCATGCTGACGATTTGTGGTCGTTTGAATGAGCAGAAGGTGCGGCCCTACTCTGGGGCGCGGTGCGGCATGGATTCAGGGATACGCCGGTACACCCAAAAGTAAGTCCAAAGTGGCCGCAAAAAAGTGCAGCTCTTTTCCGCGCTGGTTTGGCCATGAGGAGGTTCGGGGTGAAGCACCGTACCCTGAGCGCGCCCGAACGTGAAGCAGGATCGTGAGACTGTCCCGGCTGCGTGGCCGATAACTGGGGGGTGAGGTGTCGATGCTATCCCTCCTGACCTCACAACGACACGTTGGGTCCCACGAAGCGGGACCTGGATGTGTGCTTGGTCCACCCCATGGGGACGCAACGAACTAGAACCAAAGCACGCGCGCGCCTTGCCGGTGGGGCCGGATCTGTCCGCCCCTGGGCGGCGGTTCAAGCTAGAATCCATACGTGCGCGGTTCTGACATGGAGGAGGCGGCGGCGGAGGAGGCGGAGGAGGAGGAGGCGGCGAAGGAGGAGGAGAAGGAGGCGGAGGCGGAGGAGGAATCGCACCGAGGCGGGCGCCCCGCGCGCCTCCCAGCTGCCGGCCCCCAGGAACGCCTTGTCCACCGCGGCGCCGCCCTCGGCACTCACCTCGGCGCGCTGCTGCAGAGGCGGGGGGCGGCGCGCCCCCCCCCCCGGGTGGGTCCAGGGCGTCCCCGGCAGCCTCGCGTCGTGGAGCCCTTAAGGTGACCTCCGATGAGCTGGTGGCTGTCATATCCCGGACCCCCTCGCGCCGTGCAAAACGCACGGCGGGAAGCGTCTCTCTCTCTCTCTCTCTCCTTTCGGCCTCCTAGGGGCCCTCCCCGGGCCTCGGGGCCGTGAGAAGGCGACTCGAGATGAAGAGCGGGTCCCCGGGAAGGGGTCCAGGCTTCTGGGGGGCACGTCGTGAGAAAATCACGGCGACGTCGGGGGTCTGGTGGGATCGCGGCGTTCTCCTGCCACGTCTGCCCCCTGGAGGCCGCCTGCGGCCCCCCGGGCCATGAGAAGCGGATCCGGGGTGCAGAACTACATCCGCAGCAAAGAGGATGGGATCCACGTCTCTGGTCGGATTTTTCCTCAGATCAGATGCTGCAGTTTCTCGGTGACGTCGGCTCGTAGAATTGAGCCAGGTGTGGCCAGACGGTGTGAGGGTTTGAGCTGAACGAGGCGGGATTGGGCCTGGTTGAGCGGGATTGCGCAAGCCGGATTAGGCCTTGCTGACCACGGACATACCGCCGATGCTGACTTTACCTTCCAGGAGTTACATCCTAAAACATGTCCCCGCCATCCTCGCGGCTTTTGCGCAGTCCCCGGGGACCCGAGCTGCATAGAGCCACGCTGCGAAGAATCATGACGTCGGGCGCGAGGGCTGCAGCGCTCTGAGAAGTAAATGGCCTCATGAGAAGGGCCTGGCGGCTTCCGTGCAGACAAGCTCTCAAAAGCCCATGGGCCCTTCCACGAGGCCCCCTGTGTTCCTTCAGGGCCATCCCCTAAACATTCTCTGATAGGGTTGTTGTTCCACCGGCCGTCCCAGAGCTCCCGACCCCTTCCCCAGGAGTAGGTCCTCCGCCCAGGAACCATCAACGGGCCCGCAGGCCAGAATCAAGGAAAGAAAAACTCCGTGGCGGCGCTTGCCCTGGTGGCCGAGGCGCCCTCCCCAAAACGTAAGGCCGCGCGTGGGAACAAACGGCGCGGCGACAGATAGCACAACGGTAAGATTGTGTTTCCAATCGTTCTCATTGCGAGCGGTCAATCGCATCGACTTCCCATGAGATCCTGGCGTCTATTTGTCCTCGCTGCGGGCGATTGACCGAGTCTCGGGCAGGCCCCTGGACCCGCAGCGATCGATCCAGCTCCAAGAATGCAGCAGAGGGATTGGGTCTCTCTCCGGTCGCGATGATGAGCAATCCGGTGTCTTGTTCGCAACGTCGGATATCAGCGTCTGGCAAGAGCCAGGAGTGCCCTTGCAGACCCCGAACCACGCACGTCGTGACTTGGGAGGTCCGGGGCGATGCCTGGCCTCAGCGGGGCCAGCTTCCGGCCGCAACCCAAACTGCCCAAAGGATGACAAGTCCAGAGCCAGGGAGGGTGTCGAGGCCTCCAGGGCTCTCCACACGCGTGTGCAGTCCAAAGCTGGGGATAGCAACGCAGCCCCAAGAGCTGAGAACGCCTGTAGGAGACGCTTGCAAGGACGCTCGAAAGCATGCCTGGTGAGCTGGCAGGCTTGAGAGAATTCTTGTGGGAGACGCTTGCCAGGACGCTGGAAAGCATGCCTGGGGAGCTTGCAAGCTTCGGAAAGCAGGCTTCGAAGGAGCTTCGAGGGAGCTGCGATGATTCTACGGGAAGGCTTCAGGCACGCGTACTGGGAATGAGTAGGACAACGCTTGCCGGAACACGCTGGAGGGTGAAGCAGGGCGCTGCGAGGATGCCTGCCCAGAAGCCTTGGAGAGGGGCTGGCCTGCCCTGCGCTGCCGGCTTCTAATCTGAAGCACTCCTCGCCCTCAGAGAGCTATCCCGGAAAATAATATGATCGTCGTCGACGATGGCTGTCGTCGCTCTGGGGTGCCCCGATGCACACCGCTGGGCCCGCGCCAGAACCCTGGCCCGAGCGCACCCGAGGAGAGGTCTGCGGGAGACGCTGTACCGATCTCGGTCCCGGGGGGCATCACGAAAGAGCCCACGGTGAAGAAAACGTTCTGTCATGTTCTATCCTCGATCCCCGAGCGATCCCCAAAATCATCGACCCCCCCATCGATCCTGGTACCTCCATCCTCAACCTCCGCTCGATCTTCAGTTGAACCTCGAAATGCAATCACCGCGCATAATTGCGGAAACCTGAATACGGAACGAAGTGCACGGCGAGCCTCGGCGGAGAGCGTTTTCTAATTCCCAGGGCTACCGGGCGGGGGGGGAGGAAGGGGTCGGGGGGCCGGTAACGTGCCCAGAAGTGTCCAGGAACAGCCGACGCCGACTTGGAGGTCGGCACAACTCGTGACGCTACCTGGGGGAGGAGGGAGGGAGGGGAGGGGGCCAGCACTGTCAACCCGCATAAGGATGGGCAAGCTTCCCACGGGTGCCCTTGCATCCTTGCCTCTTCGGCCCCTCCTTGGCCACTCTCGCTGGCCGACCTCGCTCGAGAAGCGCTTACATGGGCCTCCAAGGCCCTTGCATCCTTACCGCGTATCCTTCTGATACGGGCTCACTGTAATCCCAGACCCCCGACGTCATGATTTTTTCATGACGTCGAACCCGAGAGGTCTCGACCCATTCCCAGGGACTGGCTTCTCATCCTGAGTCGCTATTATTTGACGGTCCCGAGGCCCGGCAAAGGCCCCCAGATGCCGAAAATGGCGACAAATCTTCCGTCATGATTTTGTTTTCATTGCTCGAGGGGGTCTGGGATGGCCGTTGTGGCGAAAAGCTGAAAAATCAACCTTGGGACCATGCGGGGCCGTCTGTCGACTCGGGCCTCGGAAAACGACGCTGGTCGCCCAGGGGGCGCGGAACCGCGGAGTGGCGGCTCCTCGGAGCTGTGGGGGGGTGTGCCAGGCGGCCCCGAGAGGAGGGGGAGGAGGGAGGAGGGAGGAGGGAGGAGGGAGGAGGAGGGAGGAGGGAGGAGGAGGGAGGAGGGAGAAGGGAGGGACAAGGAGGAGGAGGGAGGGAGGGAGGAGGGACAAGCTCTGTCTCCACGGCTTGCCGCAAAAAAAGGCGGGGCGTGAGGGAGATGGGTCGCACGCCAGGGGGGACCAGGGGGAAGCAGTGGAGGCGGAAGGGAGCAGGGTGGAGCGAGGAGGCTTGGGAGAGAGGAGGCCGCGCTTCACAAGTAGCTACTACTGACACCTCAGGGGGGCGAACCCATAGAACCCTAGGAACGGCCTACAGCCGAGAAGGGCGCGCTTGAGGAGCAGGACGAGGACGACGATTCGGATGAGCGAGGAGGGCGGTATCATCCCCCACATCTTCCTATTGCTGGCCTTGCCCAGTGATTCATGATCCTCCTCATGCTCGTCATCCTGCTGCCAATGCTCCTCCTCCTCCTCCTCCTCCTCGTCTTCATCCTCTTCCTCCCCTCACCCCTCCTCTATCGTATCTCTCTTCCTGCCTCTTCTCTCTCTCTCTCTCTCTTTCTCTTTCTCATGTTCTCTCTCTCTCTCTCTATCTCTCTCCCTTTCTCATCCTCGCTCCCTTCCGTGCCGCTCGTCCTGCTCCTCGTCCTCGATCCCTTCCCTATACCGCTGCTCCTCCCCTGGCAGCCCCCCCTCGTCGGGACAGAGGGGGCTGGTCTTGCGGCCGGCTGGTCGCCATCGCCAGGCCGACGGCTCCGCCCAGCGTGTGGCCGTAGGAAGCCGCGCGCAAGTAGCCCACCGGCCGCCCGTCGCGAAGCACGACCTCGCCGTGGAACATCAGCGGCTCGGGGTCCGTCACCAGCACCTGTCGGGCGGGCGGTAGTGGGGGTGACCCAAATGGGGGGTGAAGAAAAGGGCCCTACAGGGGCCCTTGAGGGTCCCTTTGCCCTAAATCCCCTTGAGGGCCATTTTCTTCACCCCCCATTTAGGTCACCCCCCCATGACCACCCGCCCGAACCTGCAGGATCAGTCAGCATCGAACTGGTGCGTCGAGTCGAATCTGCATGTGCATCGGAAAGCGGGCTGTATCGGCACGGCTTCGGCATCGAATCGGATCGGCTGAGCCGAGGTGCACAATAGCGCCAGGAAAGCATCGGGCCGCATCAGGCCGTCGGAATATCGGAATCGAAGCGCATAACTAGCTGGCCAAGGATGCACAACAGCGCAAGGCAAGCATCGGGCCGCATCGGACCGTCGGAACATCGGAATCGAAAATGATCGGGATGGCCCAGCATGCAGAACAACAACATGCAAACATCGGGCCACATCGTATCGTAGCATGGGGGAAAGCGGGTCCTGAGGGAAACGGGCCCTGGACCGTGGTTGCTGCCCCCAGGACGAATGTTTCATCCCGAATCGTTTTCTGACAGTCCTGGGACCGTGGAGGGCCCCGAGGGCCCGAAGACGGCGACAAACCCCGGGACCCGCCTCCCTCAGTGACCCGCTTCCCCCGTGGCGAGGCTCCTCGGGAACCTGGGATCGAAGTGGGTCGGGCCAGCCAGAATCGGCATCGAGGCGAACCGACCGGATCGACGGGGGCCCGGACCTGCACCAGCCGCTGCCGCAGGGGGCCGCGCGCCTTCTCGGCCAGGACCGCGTCGCGGCCTGGGCAGGGCAGGGGACCCAGACTGATTGTTCGTCGGCGCGCCGGGAGGGGGGGCGAAGCGGGCCTTTGCAGCAGAGCTCGAACCACGCATCGTTTTGCGTGTTCGCCTTGTTTTCGTGTTCCTTCGGTCTGTCTTCGTTCCGCCTGTGCTGCAAAACGAAATCAAAACGAACACGGCCCAAGAGACAAGAGACCGCCAAAACACCGTTGAGCTCGAGCCCTGCTTCACAGAAGGCGGCGTGTTCTGCGTCTTCGGGGAAGGCTTAGGAAATCTCTCTGAAGGCTGGGGGACTCCTGGGCCTTTTGGGAAGGCCCGCCCCTTCTCACTTCTCCACTGGGCTCGCCGCTGACTAGCTCGCGCCGGGCAACAATCGCGGAGGAACGTTTTATACTGCTGTCCTGGCATCTCAATTCGTTGAAGCTGGGCGTTTCCGCGTACTTTCCGGCCCTGCAGGGCCCTCACAGGTGGACCTGCTTGGATGGCCGACAGAGTTGTTGTAGCTTGTACGATTTATAACCTGCGATATCCCTAGTTATAAGCAACACGATCCCTAGTTATATGTCTGGACATGTTTGCATTATCAATATAGTACCTTATAGGTGTTGACATGTCCATAACATCTGCGGATAGAACATACCTAGGGATATGTATCCGACATAACATGCAACATATACAAAAAATAAGTGTTTCAAATAAGTCAACTAAGTTAACTAACCTAAGAAGGGCCACCTGAACGGGCTGACGCAGAAAAAAAAACTCGCGGCACAGAAAATGAAGGAGGAGAGCCGAGCGGAGAGGCAGGCGGCGGAGGAAGACGTGGAAGGAGGGGGGGACGCGACGCATGTGGCGGCTTATCCGCTAGCGGCCGTTGCTTTTTTTCCCTGGGCCAACTGACAAAAAATGACGTGGAGGAGCGACGGTGATGATGATGACGGTGGTGAGCACGATGATGAGGAGGGGCGGATGAGCGGGTAATCCGCTACAGCGGCTGATCCGCTTTTTTTTTCAAGATGATTTTCTCCGAGCTCAGTGAATCACCACCAGCGCGTTGTCGCTCTTGAGGAACCATCCAGTCGCCTTGCGCGCGCCCTCGGGCACCAGGAGCTCCGACTGTCCCGTTCTAGTCCAGATAGAGTACCCACCGAGCGGCTCGCGACGCACCAGCGCAAGCTTTCCCACGATAAGCGCTAGAACGCCACCAGCGGACAAGCACGCTTGAACCTCGACCGCCGCGTTCTGAATGAAAACCACGCTGCCAACTCTGAGCAGCAAGCCCCGCCACCTCATCTGTTTGGACACGACGCAAACCTGGCCAAACTTGTCGGACAACGGCTGGCTCACCGCCACGGGCTCGCACAATTCGGTCATCCTGACTTTGTCCATCGCTGGGAACACCTTGACGAGAAGCTGCTGGACCGAGCTTTTCTCGAATGCCGCCGTGTTCGCGATGTGGGTCATTGATTGCTTCACGATCTTGTTCTTCCTTTCGTGCACAAAGCAATCAAGAAATATGTCGTCCTCTTGGTCTGACACAGCGTGCCACTGATAATGGTGTTTTGGGACGATGGAGTCGAGGCGGTACGCGGCCTTATGCGCGTCAAGGAAACGGCCAACTGCACGCCGCATGATATCTTTCATAGCAACGGGCGTGGAATAGTGCTTTGCCTCGTTGATGCTGTCCAGAACGTCACAGAGACGGAGGTAGCTCTGGCGCTCCAACTGCACCTTGTGCGCGGGAACGTGTTCAACAACAAAGTATCTGATGAATGGGAATGCAGACAAGAGTTCAGATGCCCCCGCGCGAAAGACACCGCTTGATTTCCACGCCTTCTCCCGAGACCCGTTGAATATGTCAGCGAACTCGCTCCTGGTCAGCCCTCCTGGGTTCCAATGCCAGTCGGCCTCGGCGAACGTCTTCAGCAAACGGAAGGAAAAACCAGGAGTACACTCAGCAACACCATTAAAAAGCAAGCCAATCTCGATATTCACGATGCCGCCTGCCAGGTACACGTGCATGCAATCGCGCAGCAGGCAGGAATGTGGAAACACGCGTGGGCGAAGATCCTTGTCGGCCAGAACGCCGTGTTCGTTCAAAGAAAATCCCATCGTTGTCTGTGCCGTTTTCAACGCACCCCCATTCCTGCGCACGGCATCCAGAATATCGTGCGCGCGCCAAACGTCCTCGTCTGACATCGGGTCGAACTGCGAGGGGTCAGAGCACGAAACGTCGACCAGGTACGTGCCAGTCTGATGATCGGCGAGCGAATCAGTCACGCCATCTTTGTTCAGCTTCACTACGTTCTTGCACGATATGGAACAACACCTAATGCCGCCAAAGCCTTTCGTGTCGAAGAACGCTTTCGTCGCAACTTCGTCACCGATCAACCGCTGAAACTTGAAATACATAATCCGCGATTGGCCACCGCACGGCACGCTGACGCCTGCCACGGCGACGCTGTCGGAGCCGAGCAGGAGCGAACGCAGGAGCGCCTTGGCCGCAGCTGGGAAGCCTCCCTGCAGATCTTTAGCGATGGTGGCGCGCAGCACGCCAACGGGCAGCCATGCCTCTTCGCATCGCAGATAGCGTCCCATCTCAAGTATGCCTATATACCAGCACGTGGTCTTTCGCTTGTTGTTCAACCTCAAAACATCGCCAGGCACCACGTCATCTATGTACAGCGCCAGGCGCCACGGCCTGTCGAAACTATTCGGTGACCTCGCCACTGCATTCTCGAACTCCTCTCTGAAACCCGCGCACTGGGCAAGACACCTCGGGAGGAGAAGTTGATACTTGGCGATGGTCCAGTCAAAGGCGTCGCCACCCTGCTTTTGCAGCGTAAGCTGAACGAGAACGTCCGCAGTGAACGTATCCACGCACTCCCGCACATCTCGCCGAGACGCCGCTTCATCTCTTCCCAGCGCGGCGAGCGCCGCCACGACGTCGCTCTCGCTGAAGTTCCGCCTGCTCAACATATCGAGGATCCTCTGCCGTTTCGCGAGCGGCTCCATGGCCGACAGAGGCGAGCGGGGAGGCAGCGGTGGAGGGGCGGGAGGCGGGACAGGGCGCCGATCGCCCGATGCTGAAATGGCTGCGGAAAGAACGACGGGGCGGAGATGCTGAACCTACATCAGCACAAGCAGCAGGAGAAGGATGATGGGGGAGTGAGGGGAAGGGATGTGTGAAAGGGGGCGAGGCGAAGGAGGAGGGAGAGGAGGAGGAGGGAGAGGAGCGGGAGGAGGCGTGGAATGGAAGCACGGGGAACGCAAGGAAGGAGCGATCAGGAGCGATCAGATGAAAGGACAGCGTACGTCCACAAACGGCGCCATGGCCTACGGTGACCTGGCCCGCTTGAGGGTTAAAGCTGAGGCCCCAGTTTGGCCGCAGTTTTAACCCTCGGGGGGTGGAACGCGACCCCTCGTCGACGTCGTCTGGGTCGTTCCACCCCCCCTTGCACCGAGGCCAATAAGTCCTTGTGACTCCGAGGAAGAGGAGGAGGAGGAGGAATGGAAGTACGGTGGATGAGAGGAAGAAATGGCCGACGAAAGGAATGAGCGACTAGCGGATAACCTGCTCAGCGATTGAACCGCTGCTGAGCTTGAGAAGAGGAAGAAAATGATTGGCGGATGATCCGCCGAGCGGTTGATCCGCTTTTTTTTGATTGATGGATTTTTCAGCGGTTGAGCCGCGGCTGAGCTTGAGAAGAGGAAGAAAATGATTGGCGGATGATCCGCCGAGCGGTTGAACCGCTTTTTTTATCGATGGGTTTTCCACGAGCAACTTCCCATTGAAGTCGGTGTGAGTTAACCCCGAGCGCTACTGCAAACTGAGCGCTATCCCGTGATCGCGGCGTGTCCCCTGAGACTAGCAAGTGCAGTCGGGGCTCGCGCGGTCGGGCGCCATCCGTGGCACTACCCACGTCATGGCAAACTGCAGGGCTAATCGAGCGCTGGGTCATGTCAGCCCCTCGTCGTCAGGGCGGACCTGAAGCCAAAGCTGGCTGGAAGCATGCACGGTGCCTCCCGCGCGACTGCAGCGCCGACCTAACACGTCGTCTCCGCAGAGACTCAGACGGGCAGTGAGAAGACGGGCGGTCACGGCAGACGCAGACGGGGAGAGCCTACACGTCGTCCCCGCTCGGAACGTTGCTCTTCGCAGTGCTCAGCAGCTTGGAAAGGAGCGCGGCAGCTTCGATCGAAGTCTTCACAAGGTCATCCACTTCAGCCACCGTTGTCGCCACCTCACCCCCCATGCCACGCTCGTCGTGGACCTTCCTGAACTCAGAGTAAAGCTTCTCAAGCTCCTTGAGCTTTTTCTTGGCTGGATCGATGCCGTACTTCGGCACGTGCTTCGACATCGGATCCTTGAGATCGCGATCAAGAGAAATCCTGGGCCTCTCGATCTTGCACAAGACGCGGGTCGCCAGGGCAACGTTCTTCTTGGCCTGTTTGGCTTTCTCTTGCTCGAGCTTCCTCTGTTTCGCCTGCAGGCCCTTGTCATTCTCAGACTTCGAGTCCGAATCCGAATCCGAGGTCGAGGACGCTGCGCGCTTCTTGGACTTCTTGTCCTTCCTGTCGCGCTTGTCCTTCTTGTCGGCCTTCTTGGATTTCTTGGACTGCTTCTTGGATTTCTTCTGTTTCTTCGACTTCTTCCCCTTCTTGCTGCTCGTCTTGCTCGAGCCGCTTTCCGAATCATCTGATTCGCTCTTGCCTGGAGCTGGCTGCGTCGGCTGCGTCGGAGGCGGCGCCTTCGCCTTCGCTTTCAGCTCCTGCACCTCGGCGCGGGCGAGCTGCTCGATCGTTTTCGAATAGCCACCCCTGATGTCCACGCGGTAGCAAGTTCCGAGGATCTTGTGTTCCTCGGTGTCCTTGCACTCCTTCTCGATGCGTGTAACATCGAACCCACGCTGGGCGTAAACTGACAACGGCAGATACTCCCCGCCCACTTGGGCAACCTCCTGCTCGATCCGAGTCGTCGTGAGAGTCTGGACGAACAGCTCCTCGAGCTGATCCTTACCAGCCTTCTCCTTTGCATCTTGCCAGAACTTCGCTTGCACTGAGGAGTCAAGCCTCCTGAAGCTGGCAGGTGGCCACGATCCGAACAAGCGGGACAACTGCGTTCCGCGCGTGTTGCACTTTTCGCACTTCCACGAGCCCTGGCCTTTCCCAATCAGTGGTGCCCTCAAGACATCGACCTCTTGCTTGCACCTGTAGCACGTTGGGTTCGACGGCTCGTGCTTGACCTCAGGACCTTGCCAGACGAAGACCTCGCCTGGAGTGGGAGTCGGCTTGAGCACCGGGGGAGAAGCCTTGTCTGCCACCTCCTGAGTCGGAGTCGGCGAGCAGGCGGCGTCTTCGACGGCAAGCGGTTCGGACGAGGCAGCGGCCCCCGACGAGGCAACATCGTCGCCTTCGGGCGCATCCTCGAAGTCTCCCAAGTCGGCCACCTCAGGAGCTGCGAGCGCCAGCGTCGTCGCCGTCGGGCTATCGGCAGCCTCCGAGCCAGAGACAACCGACCCAGGCGACTTGAACTTTGTCCACCAAGCAACTGTTGCGTCATTCGCCATCTCGACGGTGGCCGTCTTGCTCTTCGACTTGGCCTTGGCTTTGGCCTTGCCCTTGGCCTTAGCCTTCGGCACGGGCGCCGCGGCAGGCGGTGGCATCAAGGCCAACTGCAGCGACATCGGAACCGCGAGAGGCGAGATGGGACACGGGGGCGCAGAAGCAAGGAGCCCGCGCGCGTTGCCCTGCAAGCACAACGGCTGCGGATGGAGGAGAGGAGGATGCGGTACGTGGAGAGAAAAAAACAACTGGTCCAGAACACGATCTGTGCAAATGTTTTCCCCTGGAGGTACGCGAAGGCGCGGAGAGAAGAGAAGAACGGATCCTATCGAGTCGCGCTTCGTTATAGCAGAACGGTTTCAATCGAGACGAGGGAGGGGTAAGATAAACGGAGTACCACGCTCAGTGTGCCAGAGGAAAAGGAGGATTTGTTTCGATTTCATTCGCACGCTCGGTTTGAGCTTCAGGGCGGGCGAAGGTGGATGTCCAAGATGGCGGGCGGCAAAATATCTGAAACCGCGGAGGAGGGCGATGACGGCCGATGACATCCGATAAGCCCGATAACATACCGATAACATCCGATAACATCCGATAACAACCGATAACATACCGATAACAGTTATCGGATGTCGCGCTAACATGCGATAACATCCGATAACGATCACCGATAACACCCGATAACAACGTTATCGGATGCAATTTCGGCTCCGATAACCGTTATCGGACGCTATCGGACGTTATCGGACGTTATCGGATGTTATTTTGATGTTATCGGATGTGGTTTCGTTGCCGATAACATAGCGTTATCGGCGTTATCGGTTGTTATCGGTCGATCCGATAACATCGTTATCGAAACGTTATCGGTCGTTATCGGTTGTTATCGGTCACATCGTTGAGTAGCGAATGATCCGCTGTATGGCGGTCGACCCGCCGATGCCCTTCCCTTGGCGGATGATCCGCCGATCAGCGAGTGAACCGCTCGTGACAATGATCCAAGATGATGAGCGCAGCGACGAGGAAGGTGTGCTGGTGTTCCCAGCAAAGATTCGGCGTCCGAGCCCGCGAATGAGCACCCGACGTGGGCGTGCTAAGCGAGGCGCCGACGCGCGTGGCCAAAACCTGAGCTCCGCCAGCAGCCTAGCGCAGGGGGAGCACGCGCGTCGGCTGGACGTACGACTCGATCACCTCGACGCACTGCTGGATGCACGTGACCTCCTCGTTGAACGCCCGAGCCGCTTTGGCGCAGAGGTTGGCCGCGCTCTCCGCCGAGACCTTGGCACGCTTCAGCGAGTCGACGCAGGCCCTCACCTGCATCTCCGAGAGCGTGATGCGACCCGTGCCAGCACCCGTCGGCGGCGCGCTGATGGCGGGCTCCGCGGTGGGCTGCCACGGCAAGCTCTTGCGCTGCTTCTTCTGCCACCTGTCCTGCTCCTCGGCCCACTTCTTCTTGTCGACCTCCCAGGACTCGATCAAGTTGAAGTCGACGGCCGATTCAGCCTCGGAGCGCTCGAGCTCGTGGTAGGGCGACGTCACCAAGTGATGGATGATCGACTCCACGGCATCCTCGTACGAGTGGCACGACTTGATGGTCGCCGAGCGCTTGCTGCACTGCGAGCCAAAGGGGCACTTCCCACCCCACATGATCCACGTCGGGCTTCCGTCGTCAGCGTGCGCGGCAGCAGGCTGGACATCAGCGGAGGAGGACGCAGCGTCCGACATGGATGCGGAAGCTGGCGGCGACGGGCGGCCCACGTGCGCTTCGCGTTCGAGCCAAAACGCCTATACAGAAAAAAACGGTGCGAGAGCATGTGCGTGGCGAACACACAGGCGGGTAAACCGCCATGGCGGGTGAACCGCCGAGGAAGCACACGCGTGACGCGCGCGCAGCGACACTCGTGCACACACAGGCGGATAAACCGCCATGGCGGATGAGCCGCCGAGGAAGTACGCGTATTTTTTTCCAAGAACAATAGCGCGCGTCACAGGAAGGGCAACGGCCCGCGCCCGCTGGCGTCCTGCGAATTGGTCGCCCGCCGCTTAGGCCTGCGATGCGGCGACGGCGTCCGAGGCGCGGGGCGCTTGGACGTGGGCTGGAGGACGTTCTTGACCACGTGCGCGTCCTTGCCCTTGTCCGCGCCCTTGTGGCCGCCCTTGCTCTTGACGGCCGTGCCCTTGCGAACGCCCTTGTCGGAGCCCTTGTCCGTGTCCTCGTCGGAGCCCTTGCCGTGCTTGCCAGCAGTGCCCTTGCTGGAGACCGCCTCCTTGCTCTTGCCCTTGGCCGCGGGCCGCGCGATCGGCACGGGCGCGACCATCTTGGGCGTCGGGCGCGCCTTGCTGGTCGGAGGGTCGACCGTCGGCAGCACCATCCTCGGCTGGTGGGCCTTCGGTGGGGCGGCCATCATGCGCGCGACCGCCTTGGACTTGCTCGCGCGAGCGGCCTCGTCCTCCTGGAAGGCCTGGGTGCCTCGCTCCATGCCGAACTTCGCCACGAAGCTGTCTTGCCGCAAGCTGCGGCGTCGGTCCTCGTCCTCGAGGAAAGCCTCCGTGCCTCGCTCCTTGCCGAACTTCGCCTGGAACTCGGCAAGCCGCACGTTGCGGCCGCCGCGGGAGCCCCACCGACCGCTGTTCTGCCTCCAGGCTTGGCCCCTCCACTCCGTGGGCCCTCCCTGCAATGGGCCAGGGGGACCCCGCTGCCTGAATTTCTTGTGGCACTGGAACTCCAAGATCAGCGTCTTCTCGACGTTGATGACGGCGGGGTCGTTCCAGTCCACGGAGAGCGGACTCACCACCATGAGCAAGGCGATCCGCGCGAACTCTGGATCCCGCAGCATGAACTGCTGGACGCGTTCCGCCGCGCCGTCGGGCATGGGCGCGTCGCCCGCGGAGTTCGCGTCGCCTTCACGCAGGACGTTGTCGACCGAGCGCTCCAGAGCGTCGACGTCGACGACCTGCTCTCGAGGGCGAACGGGGCGATCGACCTCCACCTCAAGAGTCGCCGACGCAGCAGAGCTCGAAGCAGCAGCTGCAGGCTCCTCCAGCGGGGTGTCGCGGACGTCCGCAGCCTCCACGTGGCCAGAGTCCTCGAGCACCTTCCTGAGGCAGCCGATCACGTGCGACCTCTCGGCGTCCATCTGATCGAACGCACCGTCGGCCTCTTCGAAGAAGCTCTGGAGGTCCTCGAAGGCGGACCTCTTCGGCGCCGCCATGGCGCCCTGCGCGCCGAGCCCGCCGCGCGCGCCCGCGCGCGCCCCTGCGAGCGCAAACGGCTACGGCATCGAACGCGCATGAACCTCCATTTTTGCCCGTTCTGGTCCAGAACCGCTACCGTTCTGGCCTAGAACCGCCACCGTTCTGCCCCTGTGGCTTCGATTCAGAGCGGGGGCGGTTCTGGACCAGAGCGGCGGTTCCCTTTTCACTGGCAAACTTCTGCTCGGTCTCATCCCTTCCTAGTCATGCCATCCCTCCATATTCCTGCTCAGACCTCCCTGCCCCGACCTGGCACAACGTGGTAAGTAGCGGATGATCCGCTGAAAGCGGTTGACCCGCACTTTTTTCAACGCCTTTTCTTTCAAAGCAGTGGCGCGCATAGAGGTGCAACGAGTTCACAGAAGAACGAGCTTCATCACGAGCGCAACGCGCGCCAGGCGAAGAAACCAAAAGCCGATGCCATCCGTAGCACTACCCACGTCATGGCAAAGTGCTCATACTGACGGCCATCCGTCGGCATGGCTGCACTGAATATGGCACGCGTCGTGCCGACAGCTACGCGTAGCCGTCACCCCCTCAGCCGACGCGCAGCCGATTCTCGATCCACTGCTTGGCGGCCTTCTTGGACGTCTCCTTCGTGTAGCCTGTGTTCGGGCCCCATTTGAACACCTTGGTCGAGCCAGGGCCCCTCCCGTAGTGCGCGACGCACTGGCTGCGCGTGTTCTCCACGCTGATTTTGGTCACCACCGCCGCCTTGCCAACAGGTGCCGACGCTGGTTTCTTCAGCACGCATGTCTTGGCAGCGGGCTTCGCCTTGGCCTTCGCTTTGGCCTTGGTCTCCTTCTCCTGCTGCATGGCAGCGTGTACCTGCATGGCCGCTGCTTCCACAGAGTCCACCTTCTTCGCTTTCTTCGCCTGCGGGGCCCCTCCTGCAGAGGCACCCGCCGAGTGGGCGTCCTCGAGGGCGAACTGACTGGGCTGAGGCTGCGGCGGCTGATGCTGCTGCTGCTGCTGCTGCTGTTGCAGCTGTTCCTGGAGCTGCTTGACCTGCAATTGCAGGTTGTAGTTGTCTTGCTGCTGCTGCTGCAACTGCTGCTGCTGCTGTTGCTGCGGGAGGTCCGTTACCGCGAGCTGCCCTGCGGCCGACGTCGCAGCCGCTTGCACGCCAGCGAGGCTGCGCGGCTGCTTCCCTGCGAACGTCAACACCGCACCGTTCGCGAGCCTCTCTTGCTGAGGCTGCTGCAGCGTCTGACCCATCATATTCTGCAGAGCCTGCAAAAGTGGCGCCGACGACGCGGACCCTGCGCGCTGCCTCTCGCGCCACTTGAACGATTTAGCCACCACGGAGACATCGACGAAAGACACTCCGATGCTCGCAGGACCACCGCCGCCGTACGCAGAGGCCCACGTGGCGGGGAACGCAGCTCGGAACGCGTCGGGGTCAGCTGGGAGCGCGGCCATCTTCTCCAAGGGCTCTGCCTTGACCATGCCCTTCCACATCGTCTTGATGTGGTCAAAGGTGTCTTTCAAGAAGTGGGGGCTCATGCTGCGGGCCGCTGGGGCCCATCTACGCAGATCGTCACGAGGGCCGTCACGTGCGCGAGGGTGCCTTCTGACGGGCTCTTGAGGCCCAGCTTCGACGAGAGAAACGACAGAACAGACCGAGCCTTGTGCAAGACGTCCCCATGGGGGTCGCTGAGCACGGCCCACACTTCACCACTCAAGAAATACGGGAAATGCTCGAAGTCCTGCGACTTCCACGCCCCGCCGCTGCTCGAGGCTGCCGTGGCCAAGGCGTTCTGCAACAGCTGTGCGTCGGCAGGCGCGAAGCCGTCTTGCTGCGCCAAACCCGCGAGACGAATGAGCAACTGGCCCTGCGGGCGCACCAATCCGACGAGCTCGACCAGCCGAGCAGCCTGTGCACCCGACGCCTGCTTCCACGCGGCTTCGCCATGGCCCCTCGCAGCGCGCAGTAAGGGGCCCACCCCCTCGGCGCGCTGAAGGAGCTCCTGCTGGAGCGCCATTCTCGTGCAGGAGACGCGCCGCCGCCCCGCGGCAGCCCGAGCCAAAAGGGGCTGCGATACAAGGCTGCGATGAAAGGCGGAAAAGGCTGCGGATGGGGGGGGAAGAGGGAGGAGGCGAGTGATCCGCCGACAGAAGATGGCGTAGAGCCGCCCGAGAACGCGGCTGATCCGCAAGATCGAAGGATGGGGGGGCGCGCGGTTGATCCGCGGAAGGGGTGGGGAGGGGAAATGCGGCTGATCCGCAGAATGAGAGCATGCGGAGTAGGAGGAAAGAAAGCGGTTGATCCGCCGCAGCATGCAAAGATAAGGAAGGCGGTGATCCGCCGAAGAGGGATGAGGAGGAGGATCAAGAAGGCGGTAATCCGCCGAAGAGGGAGGAGGAGGAGGAGGAGGAGGAAGGCGGTAACCCGCCGAAGAGGGACGAGGAGGAGGATCGAGAAGGCGGTAAGAGGGATGAGGAGGATCGAGAAGGCGGTAATCCGCCGAAGAGGGATGATGAGGAGGAAGGTGGTAATCCGCCGAAGAAGGATGAGGAGGAGGATCAAGAAGGCGGTAATCCGCCGAAGAGGGAGGAGGAGGAGGAGGAGGAGGAGGAGGAGGAGGAGGAGGAGGAGCAGGAACATATGGAGGAGGAGTTTTTTTTTGGCGTAACCTGACAAACGCTCAACGATCATCAAGCAAGCGCGCCCAGAAAACACGCACAACGCAGGCAAACCGCAGGTCCAACCAGCAGACGACGCCAACCAAAAAAACTGGCGCCCTTAAAAAAACAAACATCCGAACAAACACCTAGACTTATTCGACTTATTAAGTTGGCTAATAAGTGTATATATGTGTGTAGTTAAATCTCTGTTAGCTACATGTTATGTGACATATTAGTATGTATGATGTTAACTATATGTACTCCAAGCTACAACAACTCTGCCGGCCATCCAAGTGGCTGCAAAAATGATGCAGAAAGCTAGGGTCCGGGGCTCTGGTCGTGATTTTTCGCGATGCCTCGCCAAGCCCCGAGAGCATCATTAAAAACGGCCCGGGATGAAACGACGGCCCTGGGCGCAGAGTCGGGACTTCCAGGGATCCCGCAGGTTGCTGGCGCCCTCCCACCAAGCCTGCTCATCCCTGCATTATTGGATACCGCTTTTGTGCGAGCGTTCCCTCCCCTCCCCCCGCGCGGCCTCCCTCGTCTTTTTCCCCTGTCTTGCACGCCGGCCAATTCGCGTTTCGGTTGCCCCGGATAGCCGCACGCTGGAGCGGACTGCCTGTGCCTCGCCGCCGACGAACACATGTTGTTCCGAGCGTAGCGCGTAGCGACCGATCGACATTCCAAATCGGTCGCGATCAATCGCTACGGATGCAGAAATCAGCCGCGACTGATGTTGAGGCAAATCGGCCGCGACGGGTCCCGGAGTTTGAAGCAGACTCGGTCGAGACCGATCTCGTCGGCCCCGACCAGAGTACACTCGGGGTCCTGCTGCTGCTGCCTGCCCTGACTCCTGTTTTGGCGGGGCGCCGCAGCCGGCCTAGGAACCCCCCCGGCTTCTGGAGGTCCACCGCGAAGCCGAGCCCGGCCTCACGGGTTGCGACACCAGCACCGAACACCCGCCAGCCATCGATCCTCCGGAGCCGATGGGAGGCGAGCGTAGGGCTCGGACTTCGCCGCGCGCTCGGCGAATTCCGAACCCTGACCCGCCGCCCGTCGAGCTGCCTGAATCGTTGGGCGGAGAGGGCAGGGACCCTGACCAGACCAGAGCCCCAGACCCCATGTTTCTGATCCAGTTCCCGAAGCGGATCGACATCTGAGGGTTTTCGGGGCCGACAGTAAGCGACACACGCCTGGATCTCAGGGATTCGGACTTCGCCGCCGACCTCAAGGACGGTGTCCGTGTTGTCCACGTCGTGGCCGTAGTCCCGGTAGCCCTTCTCCATGCGCAGGCTGCCGAGCGCCTCGCGCCACGCGGGGTCTTGGCGGGTAGCGCCGCTGGAAGGGCCCAAATTTCCAGACCTCCACAGTCAAGGGGCCCAGGGGGGCCCAAATACATCGACACACATTCCAGGACGCCCGATATTTGTTCATAACTCCTGGATGTCCCCCTTCCCGTCCATGTCCACTCTTCCCCAGCATGTCCTCTTTTCCTCCTCTTTGATCAACTCCCTGCTCTTAGTTATCTATTAAAACCTTCCTCTTGACCATCTTTCGAGCGGGGCGCGGCCAACGAAAGCGGTCAAGCATGCACCGAGGAGGCAAGGATGCAAGGGTACCCTTGGGAGGTTGCCCATTGTTACCATGCGGGTTGACTGTACGCTGGATCTCTGGGTCGACGACTTGTTCACGACGCCACCAGGCCACGAAGGGCCTGGGGCCGACGGCGGTGCCCCAGAGGAGAGGGTGGACCGCGAGCGCCTTCAGCCCAGCGTGCACGAGGCCGCCACCGCCCGCCTCGACCAGCCTGCCGGCGGCGGGGGACGCAGGTGCAGCAAAACCTCGACCACAAGAGACCTCCCACAAGAAACCCAACCCTGGAACTCCAGGACGTCCATTGATTAGGGGAACGAAAAAATTACATTCACATAAAAACTCGGAGGTCCGCGCGGAGTTCTTGGATCCGCGCTGGACCCCCCTCCCTGGCGCGCGGAGCGCGCCAGGGGCGGCGCCGGAGGCGCCGCCAGGGACCCCCAACGCCAGAGAAATCCGCGCGGCCCTCCAAGTTTTTATGTTCATGTCATTAATGGTTCCCCTATTGATGTTTGGCGTGTAGACGTCACGCTTTCCATAGCAAGACCATCGATACCCAAGAAACCCAAGGGCACCCTGGAGGCAGGCAGGGTGTTTCTTGGCATGGGCTTCCACTGTACCCACCTGGAGGTCCACCGCGCTGAAGAACTCCACATGGGGGGGACTCTCGCCGTCCTCGGCTCCCAGAACCCCTCGGTTGTATTGCACATTCGGGGGACCTTATCTGCCCCGTCGCGCTTCTATCCGCGTCGAATCAGTGTCAACATCCATGTCGGGCTCGTCGAATCCGCGCCAAATCAACGACGAAACCGCGTCGGATCTACGGCAAATCCGCGTCGACTCTGCATCGAGCCCGAATCGGGCATGAGAGGAAACACCAATTTTGGGGACAGACAAGGTCCCCCGAAGATGCAGCGCAACCTCAACCCTCGGACCGCCTCACCGACAAAGCGCTACTCAGGAGGAGGAGCTGGTCCTGGGGAACGGGTCGGGACTTCCCGGGACCCACCGTCGAAAACGTCAAGACATCGGGTCTCTGGGTACTTGCGCACGGCTTCACGCAGAAGTGGCGCCACAGACGGCAGGCGACCTTCCCAAGCACATTCGCGCCCGGGCCCGGAACCGTCGCAAAAACGACTCGGGATGCGGATCCCCCGGGAGGGGTCCGTGACCTTCTCGGAGCCCCTGGCGGCCTGCAGCGGCGGGCGATGTCCCGAGAGCCAGCGGCGCGACAACACAGCCTCGGACAACAAATGTTCGAGCCGGGTCGATCTGCCAAGCTCCTGGGGCCCGACGCCAGGCAAGCATTCTACGTCGCAGCGCGGCCGAGGCAGTCCGCACGCGAGCCCAAGCCACCCGGGCAAGACACCAGGCAGGCAGGCACGCCAGGGTCGAGAACAGTGCAACGCCAGGATCTCAGGGGTTGCCCTCGGGGCCCTTGCGTGTAGCCAGTGCGCACGGGCCGCCCCCCCCCCCCCCCCACACGGCCCTCCCGACGAGGTCCTCTCGGCATCTCCCCCCCCCCCCCGGGGAGCCCAGGCGCCGCAAGAGCTCGTGGCGGCAAGCCGTTGGGCCTCGCGCCGTGACATCGGGACGGGATGTGTTGCGTCGTTTTCGGCCTCGGAGGGCCCTCGTCTTGCATCGGGATTTCGAAACAAAAAACGGCTCGGGATGTAAAATTGGCTCAGGGGAGAGGGTCGGGACTTCCAGGGGCAGCGCGCTGAAAGAAGTCAAGACGTCGCACGTCTGGGCGCAGAAGTGGTGGCGATCCCCGCGGGCCCGCGCCGACAGCGAGAAGATCACAAGGCGTCGGGTTGAGAAGGCTTTCCTGGTGCGAGATGGGGGAATCGGGGACCTTGGCAGGCGGTGGATGCAGTCGGCCCGTACCATAAGGATGCCCAATAATTGTTCAAGGGCCTTTGGGGTGCCATGTTCGCGTGTTTCAAACGAGGTTGGCCACGAAAGTCGCTGAGGATGGGCCGACGGGGCAAGGCTGCCAGGGTACCTTTGGGAAGGTTGCCCATCCTTACCATGCGGGTTGACTGTATGGAAATGGGCGCGGGCATCCATTATCGAGGTCGGCGTGGTTCGCAGCGGCGAGAGCGGTGGGAGCGCGAGAGATTGGGGCCCCTGTAGGCCCCACAATCTGGCCGAAAGAGGCGACGTTCCCCAAGACACCGACCGCAGTATACAATCAAAAAGTGTACTCGAAGGACGGGTTGCAAGGACGCAAAAACCTTAGATGCCGAAGCCAGACTTTTCTGGGCGACGGGCGACCAGTGAAAACGGCAAAGGACGGACCGCAATGGCAAGGACACAGGGGCACACTAGATGAAGGCGCGCGTCCTTGCTGGGTGCGTTGACTGTGTTTGTGTTCCAATATGCATGTGATCGGCCGAAATTGGGATGATGGGGGGAAGCTGGGAGGAAGGGAGGGAGGGAGGGAGGGAGGGAGGGAGGCAGGGAGGGAGGGAGGGAGGGTGGTGGTGGGAGGAGGAGGAGGAGGAGGAGGAGGAGGAGGAGGACGAGGAGGAGGAGGAGGACGATGAGGAGGTGGAGGAGAAGGAGTGGTGGAGAAGGAGGAGGACGCGGAGGAGGACGAGGGAGGAGGAAGGACGAGGAGGAGGAGGAGGAATTCGCAGGCCCAACAGGCCGAAGGCGTGCTAAAGAGCATCTGAATGTTTGTGCGTGGTGGCTCGATCGCCCGCGTGGGGCGGCCCTTCGGGAGCTCCCGGATGCAAGGCGCCCCAGACTTAGCAGCGCGCCGGAGACGGGGATATATCTCAATCCGCCGCTTGGCAACCGACGTCCTGGTGCCCCAGCGGGCGGTGGATATGGATATACGTTGGCCCCTGGGGGCCCAATATGTCCACGTCCACCGCCTGCCGAGGCCCCCGAAAATTGATCCTTCAGGCGGCGGCCATGCATGAACTCCCGCCTCGGAGGATCAGAAGTGAGTTTCGGTCTGGGCGCCCCAGGGGGCCAACCCAAAGTGTGTTCCTGCGGTGTTTTGTGGGCAGATGTCAATGCTCTCGCCTCTTCGGTTTTTGGCTCTCCAACCCTCCAAGACGGTCCAAGCGGCACCCACGGTCGCCTCAAGGCAATCCAAGAGGCTCTCAAATGGGCCCGAAGAGGGGCCCAAATGGCCCCAAGACGGCACAAGAGGCCCCTAAGATTCCCCCAAGAAGAACCCCAATTGAGATTTCGAGCCTCCGAGACTGCCAAAAGGCCCCTAAGAGGCCTTAAAAGGCCCCAAGCCCCTCCCTCTAAAAGGCCCCCAAAGGTTTCCATGAGGCCATCCTGGTGGCTTCTCGGGGCGGCGGTGTCTGCCCCCTCGGGGACGTTCGATTGAATCATTCCGACCAGCGCCGATGATATTCGGGCCCTGGGGTGGCCAAATGTGTCCATCTCCACCGCCTGTCGAGGTCCTCGAAGACCGATGATGAACAAAACCCGATCTCGCTTCTCTTGTGGGCGGCCTCCGTCGAGGCTATGCCCACCTCTTCCCCTGTCTCAGGCTCGGCGTGAAGCTCAGTTTGTGCTGCCGGAAGCAACTCTCCGTATTTCCCACAGGTCCAAAATGTGATTGCCTTGAAAGCCTCGATGGTGAGGCCGTGGAGGTCAAACAAATCCCGGCCTCGCACCCCGAGGGGAGGCCGCGCTCAGCACGCAGGAGCCGCCCGAGGGACCGCCCCGAGGCGCTGCCGCAGGCGAGCCCCTGGGCTGCCTCCAGAGGGGGTCATCGGCGCGCGGCAAGCGGGTCCCTCTTTTGAGGGGCAACGTCAGGGGGGGGGGGGGGGAATCGGGGGAAGGGGGAGAGACATCGAGCCCGAATTGGCGATATATCGCCGATAGATCATCGGTCGGCCCCTCTCGAGCGCGAGAACCCGAGCGTTCCTGGGCGGGGTGCGCAGAAGGGTCCCGGTCAGCGATGAGTGGGCGATTGGGGGCGCCTGCATCCCCAACTCTGAGCCTATCCCACACTCTACTGTTGCCCTGATCTCTTCCGCAGCCTGTCGTGGACGTGCAACGCCATCTCGGTAGGCACAAAAAGCTCGAAGCCGAGCTCCCCGACGTAAGTGATCCTCGCGCAGATGGCCCTCGCGCAACCGACGTCGATCTCGCGGACGGCCCTGAACGGGAAGCTCTCGCCACCTCGGCATCCACAGCTGAAAGTCAGCAGTAAGGGGGAAGGGAGAGGGCACGAGATCCTCGGACGTCCTCGGGCCCCAGACCCCTGGGATGCGAGGCCAGATGCCCTGGGATGCAGGGGTCGCCAGGGTGAGGCAACTCGCCCGAAATGGTGATCTGGACTGCACCAGGAAGCTGGACACCCTGACGCGCGGACGGATTCCCCCATGGGACATATTGAGGCCACGCGCCGGAGGCACACGCGGAGGGCCAGCGTGTCTAGCCACGCCAGGGCCGAGCACGGGCAAAAGCCATGTGGCCACATGCGTACCGAGCTATATCGCCCAGTTCGGCCATTCACCGTGGCCGCTTCCGGAAAGCCTGAACCCAGAAAAGACGGCGGCTCACCTTTACTCAGAGGAACGGAGAATTACATAAACATGATAAAAAAAACTCAGGTCCGCGCGGACCTCCTAATTATTAGGTGTATGTCATTATTCGTTCCCCTATTCGTGTCGCTGCCATCCATCCACCCTCCGCAAGATTCCGCCAGCGGACCCGCAGCCAGCTAATACTTCGGCCAGCTGCCGCCGAGGGCCACCCGATATTTTGCTGCGGGCGATCCCCACCGAAACCTACGGCGTGTGTTCTCGAAGTTGGTACTGCTCGCTGCCGTGACCAGTCTGAGCTCGGCGCGCATGTCGCGTTTGATGAGGAGCCGTTGTTCAAGCGCTGCTGCATACAAACTTCTCTATCGCGTTCTGTCCGGTTCAGTTTAGCTATATTCATATATGGCGGATTACTGTGGCCAGCCTGACGTCGGCTCGCAAGTGGCGTTTGATAGGGCGCCGTTCATCGGTCGTAGGTGTACTCAGCAGTCTTCAGCGATGCGATATTCACTCAAGTTCTGTGCCATTATACTCTATTATGTTATGTTATGTTCTGGACGGGCTGGCGTTACGTCGTGACGCCAGGCACGTTTGATACGTCGTCCAATCCGTCGTTGCTGCAATTCGATGTTCATGTGGCCAGTCTGACATCGGTGCACATGTCGCGTTTGATATGACGCCGTTGATCGGCCGTTGATGCGTGCTGTTGTCTGCTACGTTCAGCCATTTCCGATTCTGAACTGTTTGACTCATCGTTCTTACTTGCTGATTTGCCAGGCTTCTCTCATTTTCATGGGTGACACTATGTCCTGCCATGTTGTGCTACGTCAAACTAGATTTTATACTCTACAATGTGCCCGTTGTCGCTATGGCATGATATGGTCGAAGATGTCCGGATGATGTGACACCCCGTATGTATTATGAACACATTCGTCTATAGCAGTCAGAGGCTGCAGCCATACATACAAACATGCCCTCTCATAATGATATTGTGCCGCGGCCATGTGCTGCCGTGCACTCTGGCTCGCAATTACATAATGTGTGTTTTGTAATGTGCTTGTCCACTTGATTGTTGCAAACTACTCGGCGATACGATTGTCAAACCATTCCCTCTTGTGTGTGTGCTGACCTTGGCTCGCTTCTGCAATACTTAGTTATACATATTTATATATGTATATATGTACTAGAACCATCGCGCGTACTTTGCGCGCGCTCAAGTCCTAGCTAGGCTTGATGGACTAACACATGGAATAGCATCGTTGCCTTTTTTGCATTATGTAACTCTCTTGGAGGCCCTGTACAAGCCTCGGACTCGTATAGAAGGGAACTGCGGGACGTTAAGTGGTCAGCGATTCGGAGCCCTCGAAGGCTTCCTGGGTTCTTGTCTGGGGCCTTCATTGGGGTCTGTTGTGCAAGAGCAGACATGGGGGCGAACTTGAAAAAAACACGGAATGGTGGGATGCTTCCCTTTTCCAAACCCTCCTTGTGTTGGGTACCCGTTTTGAAAAGAGAACTGTGGTATCCACTTCCCGCCCGCTCCTCCTCCTCCTCCTCCTTCTCTCCTGTGTTCGCGGTGCCCTGCGGGGCTGCGATCTGCGCAACTGTCGCCACTTTCGTGGGCTCCTGGCTGTCCCCTGCGGGGCTGCGATCTGCGCAACTGTCGCCACTTTCGTGGGTTCCTGGGAGGCCCAGCGGAGGTACGTCATACGCAGATCACTTTGAGGTCTCCCTGTCCCTTGCGGGGCTGCGATCTGCGCAACTGTCGCCACTTTCGTGGGTTCCCGGGGGGCCCAGCGGAGGTACGTCATACGCAGATCACTTTGAGGCCTCCCTGTCCACTTTCGTGGGTTCCTGGGAGGTCCAGCGGAAGCGCGTCATACGAAGGCCATTTTGATGCCTCCCTGTCCCCTGCGGGGCTGCGATCTGCGCAACTGTCGCCACTTCCGTGGGTTCCTGTGAGGCCCAGCGGAGGTACGTCATACGCAAATCACTTTGAGGCCTCCCTGTCCCCTGCGGGGCTGCGATCTGCGCAACCGTCGCCACTTTCGTGGGTTCCTCGGAGGCCCAGCGGAGGTACGTCATACGGACATCACTTTGAAGCCTCCCTGTCCCCTGCGGGGCTGCGATCTGCGCACCTGTCGCCACTTTCGTGGGTTCCTGGGAAGCCAAGCGGAGGCACGTCATACGCAGGCCACTTTGATGCCTCCCTGTCCCCTGCGGGGCTGCGATCTGCGCAACTGTCGCCACTTTCGTGGGTTCCTGGGAGGTCCAGCGGAGGTGCGTCATACGCAGATCACTTTGATGCCTCCCTGTCCCCTGCGGGGCTGCGATCTGCGCAACCGTCGCCACTTCCGTGGGTTCCTGGGAGGCCCAGCGGAGGTACGTCATACGCAGGCCACTTTGAGGCCTCCCTGTCCCCTGCGGGGCTGCGATCTGCGCAACTGTCGCCACTTTCGTGGGTTCCCGGGGGGCCCAGCGGAGGTACAAGCCACTTTGAAGCCTCCCTGTCCCCTTGGCGCACCTGGCGCGCACCTGGCGCGCCTGGCGCACCTGGCGCGCTGGGCGCACCTGGCGCACCTGACGCGCTGGGCGCACCTGGCGCGCACCTGGCGCACTTGACGCACCTGGCGCACCTGGCGCACCTGTCGCATCTGTCGCACCTGGCGCACCAGGCGCACTTGGCGCGCACCTGGCGCGCACCTGGCGCGCACCTGGCGCGCACCTGTCGCACCTGGCGCGCTGGGCGCACCTGGCGCACCTGGCGCACAAGGCGCGCCTGGCGCACCTGGCCCGCCTGGCGCGCCTGGTGCAACTGGCGCACCTGGCGCACCTGGCGCGCACCTGGCGCACACCTGGCACACCTGGTGCGTCTGGCGCACCTGGCGCACCTGGCGTGCTGGGCGCACCTGCCACACCAAGCGCAAACCTGGCGCACCTGGCGCGCCTGTCGCACCTGGCGCACCTGGCGCACCTGGCGCACCTGTCGCACCTGGCGCACATGGCGCACCTGGCTCACTTGGCGCGCCTGGCGCAACTGGCGCACCTGGCACACATGGGGCAACTGGCGCACCTGGCGCACCTGGCGTGCACTTGGCGCACACGTGGCGCACACCTGGCGCAACTGGCGCACCTGGCGCGCGCCTGGCGCGCACCTGGCGCGCACGTGGCGCGCACCTGACGCGCTGGGCGCACCTGGCACACCTGGCGCGCTGGGAGCACCTGGCACGCACCTGGTGCACCTGGCGCGCTGGGCGCACCTGACGCACCTAGCACACCTGGCGCACCTGGCGCACCTGGCGCACCTGGCGCGCATGGTGCAACTGGCGCGCCTGGCGCAACTGGCGCACCTGGCGCACCTGGCGCGCCTGGCGCATCTGGCGCACCTGGCGTACCTGGTGCATCTGGCGCACCTGGCGCACCTGACGCGCTGGGCGCACCTGGCACACACCTGGCGCACACCGGGCGCGCACCCGGCGCACACTTGGCGCAACTGGCGC
>CAUYUJ010016727.1:130414-222914 GCA_963575745.1 Prorocentrum cordatum | reverse complement strand
GAAGAGACATACAGAGACACAACTGGGCCACACAGGCCTGCCTTGTGCGAGAAGTGCATCGCCAACTGGGGCGACAGCAAGCCTGGCATACATGACATTGCTACATCAGTTTCAGCGCGCCTGACCACGTCCAGCAACTACAAGGATGAGGTGTTCCAGATTGTGCGGTCCAGCATGCTTAAGGTTGCTCTCCTTCCTCCTTGTCCAGCAACTACAAGGATGAGGTGTTCCAGATTGTGCGGTCCAGCATGCTTAAGGTTGCTCTCCTTCCTCCTTGCCCCCCCCCCCCCCCCCCCTGAGCTTGATCCCACATCCCTCCACAAGTCTGGCACCCTCCTTCTCCTGCCCCTGCGCTTTCTCTCCTTCACCTTCCTGTCCCCCATCCTTATCCTCCTCTATGTCTGCCTCTTCCTCCGTCGATTTCTGCTCCCTCCTCCTCCTCCTCCTCCTCTTCCTTCTCCTCCTCCTCCTCCTCCTCCTCCTCCTCCTCCTCCTCCTCCCCCCTTTCTACATCTCCTCTCATCTGTTCCCCCTGTTTGTTCTCCCATCGTCCTCTGTCTTCTCCTTTTGCCAGGGCGGGAGAATGCCGTGTTCTGCAGCTGTCCGTGATCATTGGGATTGGCAGATTACCCCTGAGGGCTCAGTATGCACGGCGTGTTTCAAGTCGGTCACTGGCTGCCCCAAACGATTCTTACAAAATGCAAAACAATGGGTGGTGGATGGTCATACTTCGATCCCTGAGACTGAGCCTGAGGCACAGATCCACAATTCCTTCCGGGCTAAGACCCAAGAGCAGCACGTGGACGGTTGGTTGAACTACATACACCATCATTTGGCAGAATTTCGAGCTGACATAAGAGTTAACACAGCAGACAAGCCAGATTCTTCGCGCACAGTGGCTGATTACGTATCGGAGATTCCTCAGCCTGCTTGCCTCCCTGCTGCTGGTGAGACTGGCGACACCAAGCTGTTAACGCCCAAGCTCTTGCCTCCTGGTCGCCTCGTGGAACTATTCGAATGTGATGGCTGTTGCCTTTTTCTGCATTGCTCTTCCCCTCTCCCTCTTTACCTTCGTCGTCCTCCTCCTCCTCAGTTCCCCCCCCCCCCCCCCTCTCCCCCCTCCCTCCCTCCTCCTCTTTCTCCACCCACCACCCACCCACTGCCTGTTTTGTAACTGCAGGGGTCTCTATTACAACATGGCCGCCCCTCCTCCTTCTCCTGCTGCTCCCCCCCCTCCTCCGGCTGCTCCTCCTCCTCCCCCTTCTGATCCCCCTCCTTCTGCTCCTCCTCCTCCTCATCGCCCTCCTCCTCCTGCTCCCGCTGCTGCTCCTCCTCCTCCTCCTCCTCCTGCTCGCCTCCTCCCCCTCCTCCTCTTCTCTTCCTCCTCCTCCTCCTCCCCCCTCTCCCTCCTCTTTCTCCTCCTTCCCCTCCTCCTCCTCCTCCTCCTCCTCCTCCTCATCCTCATCTTCATCCTCATCCTCCTCCTTCTCCTCCTCCCTCCTCCTCGCAGCCAGCGTTCCGGGTGATGCAGTATGCAAGAACGAATGCTCCTCCCTCGTTCCCCTTTGCCGTTCTCGAAAACCTCCATCCGTAAAAAGATGTTTCCCCCAGTCCAGACCTGTTCGCCCAATGTCGCATTGCCAGGGCTAGTTGGATTCTACACAAGCATGAACCCTGATGGACATGCCAGCCGCGCCACCTTCGAGCGAACCTTCAGGGCATCTTGGCGAGAAGTTCTTCTCTTCAGGGACTGCGAAAAGAATAGGTGCACCCTCTGTGCTCGTTACACGAAGCAGAAGCGGCTCGCCATGGCGCCTGAAGTGCGGGCTGCCACTGAATCGGCACAGATTGAGCACGTCCGCTCGACATTCAAGGATCGTGCTGTGTGCTCGCGCTTGGACCGCATGTGCGAGGAGTCCTGCCGGGGGTCGCCACATCCAGAGACGAGATCGACCGAGGAGTCGGTCTTGTGCATGTACATTGATGGGATGGACCAGGCCAAGTTTCGCGTCCCGCGCAATTTGGAGGCGACCAAAGAGTTCGAGAAATGTTGGAGGCCAGATCTCCACGTCGTGTGCGTCCTGGTGCCAGGCCTCATGGAGCAGTACTACATCATGAACACGGACTTGGCTAAGGATTCCAACATGGAGGCCTCCATCATGTCGCACGCACTTGACTTGTGCGTTGAGCTCCTCGGGGTTCGCGGTCGCCAGCTCCCAGCCCATCTCCAGGTCTTCGCGGACAACACAACGCGCGAGGCGAGGAACCAATACTTTTTTATGTGGCTGTCGAGCCTCGTGGCCAAGCAGGTCTTCCGGTCAACTGGCATGGGCTTCCTGCAGGTAGGCCACACGCATAATTGCGTGGACCAGAGGTTCAGTGTGGTGTCCACCGAGCTGGCGCGCCAAGAGATCTTGGAGACGCCAGCGGACTGCGCGATGCAAAAATTGAGGGGGGCGGGGGAGGGGGAGGAGGAGAAAGGGGGGGAGAAGGAGGGGGAGGAGGAGGAGAAGGAGGAGGTGGATGGGGAGGAGGAAGAGGAGGAGAAGGAGGAGGGCAGGAGGAGGGAGGAGGAGAGGGTGGATGAGGAGAGGGAGGAAGGAGGGGGAGAAGGAAAAGGAGGAGAAGGAGGAGGAGGAGGAGGAGGAGGAGGAGGAGGAGGAGGGGGAGGTGAAGGAGGAGGAGGTAGAGAGAGACAGAGTGAGGGAGCCCTCCCCCTTTCCCCCTGTGCCTCCAGGATTTCGCCGACCGCATTCAGGCCGTCCTGCAGGTTGACCTGGACGGGCGCAGGGGCCGCGACATTCATGTGGCTCGCTCCTTTTTCATTCTTCTCATCCCTCTGCTGCTGCTGCTGCTTCTCCCCCCCTCTATTCTCCTCGTCCCCCCTCTTGTCCTCGATCCTTCTCCTCCTCGTTGTCCTTTCCCCCCCCCCCCCCCCCCCCTCATCCTGCACCTCCTCGCCCCCCCTCCATCTCTCTCTCTCATCGCTCTCTCTCTCTCTCTCTCTCTCTCTCTCTCTCTCTCTCTCTCTCTCTCTCTCTCTCTCTCTCTATATATATATATATATATTTCTCGCTACCTCCTGCTTTTCAAGCCTGCATGATCTGCCCCCCTCTCTCCTTGCTCACCTTTCGCCCCCTGCCTCTGCCACCCTGGCCCTTCTTGTCAATTGCGCCCTCCTCACTGCGATCACCCTCTCGTCAATCCCTACGCCTCTCCCCTCCTTGTCTGCGCCCCTGTCCTCATTCTCCCCCCTGGCCCAGGTGGAGATCATCCACGACTTGTACGACTGGGGGCACTACTTCCAGAACACGGCTGTCAGCATTGCTGGCCTTGCGATCCAGTCTGAGGGGGAAGCGGTCAACCATTCGTTTCGGTTCGTGCAGAGAGGGGACCTCTACCATTACAAAGTGAAGGGCTCTGCGTTCGAGTGGGAGTTGGACACTGGGGCCCTTGGGGTCGTTCTTTGAATCTCGAACGCCTTCAAATTTAGGGAACTTCTGAGAAGGAAGGGCCTGCTGGCCCTGATGTTTTTATTCTTTGTTATGTCTTGCTTGCCTGCTTGGAGGGCGGGGCCAGAGGCCTGGGCCAGAGGCGAGGGGGAGGGGGGCAAGGGACGATGGGGGAGGAGGAAGGCTGATAACCTCAGGGGCCTCAGGGGCCTCAGGGCCTCAGGGCTCAGCTTAGGACTCAGGCTGAGGGCCTCCAAGAACTTTCAGGGCTGAGGGCCTCGGGGCCTTTGGTCTTCAAGAACTTTCTTCTGCAGCGAAACAACATCATGACTGCTAGCATTATGATTCCATGTAGGCTGCTAGGCCATCAGGCTCAGATCGAGCCGAAGAAAGATGAGCGCAACGCTCTCTAGCTGGCACTGCTAATCGCTCAGAGCCTAGCGAGCCTTGGGTCCAGAGCGAGGTGAAAGTGAACTAGTTGCCACATCATCGTGAAACTCAATGAGAACGTGCCACGCCACTGCCATGACCCACATGACAGAACCAACATAAACCTGCGGTCTCGAGTTGATGCCTCAATAGATGCAAAAAGACGCAACTGGTACTACCAAACAGAGTCTGACAGAATGTGCCAGCAACCTTTGAAAATAACATAATGCTGCCACCCACCAACGTATTCACATCACGACAACTCGGCTGACAATGCTGCAAAGTACCACATGACCGCCGCGTTCAGATTTACCATGGGTTGCATACGCTTGGCATCATCTGTCAACAAACCCACTGGCAAGCCATTGGTAATATTGCGAAGCCGATCTTTCATGATCGTCTCGATGCGCTTCTCCTTGGCGTACTGCCAGTACGTGACATACGGACCAGTCCACGTGCCCATCGTTCGAGTCCGAAAGGGCTGGATGAGGTACGGCTCGGGATCTGATGGGCTGCGCGGAACGGTATTCGTCTGAGACAAAGCTTCAACAACTCCGAGCGCCGCGATCTTGCACATGCTGCCGTCCCACTGCCCAGTGAAGAGGACCTGCCATCCTGAAACCGTTGCTCGCAAGCAGAGCCTGGTGAGGTCCAGATTTGACTCTGGATCGATGAACTCCGAGACTTCGAACGGACCGCTTTTGCTCACCCGCGCAACCAAGTCCTTGCCATTGCGGAGAGAGAGGAGCGGGCCCTGGCTGGCCTCAGAGCCCTCATCAGTAGCGCCTGACATCGGCATGTAACCAGGAAGCGGTTTGAGGGTAGTAAGGACTGCTGGGCATCCTGAAGCGCGTACGCAGTCTGTCCTGCGTGAGACACTCACAACAGTCGAATTGGGCAACTGGCCAACAACAGCGTCGAACGAGATGGAGTCGTAGAACAGGCGCCTCTCAAGCGCGTCAACCCAATGATTTGTGCAGCGATTAATCAGGTGGTCAAGCGAACTCCTGTAAGAAGCAGGTGGGTATATGCATGACATGATCACTACTGACGGTGCGATCGTAATCGGGTCTTCGAAGAACTCAAAGATGTTTCTCTCTTTCACGAGGATTCCCATCTGTCGCAGCGTACTGGCATGATGCTGTTCCATCACGTCAATCTGTAAGTCTGATGCTTCCCACGTGATCAATGGCCCAACCTTGTCCTCCTTGGCAGTCATCCCTTGGCAGCCAAGGCTCTAGCCCCTAGGGCCTCTAGCCCCTGGGGCCCAAAAGGCTACCCTCTAGCCCCTGGAGCCCAAATGGAGCCCAAAGGGCTAAGGCTAAGGATGGTGACCGGGGGAGGGGGCGGGGCGCGGGGGGCGGGGGGGGGGGGGCGCTGCCGAGTAGGAGAGAGAGAGAGAGAGAGAGACGAGAGAGAGAGAGAGAGAACATATATATACATATATATATATATAGAGAGAGAGAGAGAGAGAGAGAGAGAGAGAGAGAGAGAGAGAGAGAGAGAGAGAGAGAGAGAGAGAGAGTGCAATGCAGTACAGAGTAAGTTTGGAAGGCAAGAGGATGAGAGGATGAGAGGATGGGAGAGGGAACATGAAGAGCAATGGGGGGGAGGAGGAGGTCGAGGAGGAGGAGGGCAGGGAGGAGGGGGGGGGGGCAGGAAAAGGAAGGGGAGGAACACGACAATGAGAAGGACCAGAAGGGCGGGAGGGGGAGGGGCATAAGGAGGAGGAGGGGGGGGAGGAGGAGGAGGAGGAGGGGGAGGACAAGGAGGACAAGGAGGAGGACAAGGAGGAGGAGGAGGAGGAGGAAGAGGAGCAGGAGGAGAGGAGGGGAAGGACGAGGCGGAGGAGGAGGACAAGGATGAAGAGGGAAGGAGGAGGAGGTGGGCGTAGGAGGAGGAGGAGAGGAAGGAGGAGAAGGACGAGGAGGGGACGAGGAGGACGAGGAGGAGAAGGAGGAGGAGTGAGGATGGAATTATGGTCATGGGAGGATGAGGAGGAGGAGGAGGAGGAGAAGGAGGAGGACAAGGAGGAAGAGGAGGAGTGGGAGGAGGATGGAGGGGGGGGAGGAGGAGGGGGAGGAGAGATGCCCCAGCTACGAAAGGCTGAGAGGGCGGCTTATTTGCCCCTGCTTTGAGGGAGAAAGGGAGGGGGGGGGGGGGGGGGCATAAGCATCCAGATCCAGCCCTGCTCGAACACTTGTACGATCATGAGGATGGGGGGGGGGGGGGGGGGGGGGGGGGGGCGGAGAAGGAGGAGGAGGAGGAGGAGGAGGTGGAGGAGGAGGAGGAGGGGTGAAGGGCCAGCACAGATTTGCCCCGACCATTTTTGCCAAGCTGACCCCTGACCCCATCCTACCTGCCCCCTGCCCTGTCTGTTTGTCCAGGGGAGGGTCCAATCCTCAGGATCATAAGTTGACATTTCTGATCCCAGCAAGGCATTCCCCGACATGCCCCCCCAGGGCACGGACGTGGTTCTCTTGGCCAAGCACCTCTTGAGCTCCACCAACCTGAGCCAGATGCCAGTTGTCCACCTTGCTACTGGCGCACTGAAGGTCCCTGGCCCCAAGCCTACAGTGCCCTTGCCTAGAAAGGAGATATCTGAGAGGGAAGTGAAAGAGTTCACAAAGACAGCACACAAGATTGCCCAGGAACCTTGGAAGTTGGCGCGAGCTTCGCAATACATCATGGGCTTGCTGGCCGACAACAAGTCAGAACGCAACCCAGACCACTTGCCATCTATCACTACATACGAGACGCACGTTCGCACATTCGTCCCGCTGCTGCCTGACAGCTTCGAGGAGTGGCACGACTTCGCCCCCCGCACTCCCAAGCTCGTCAAGGTCGAGCGCAAGGCTCCTCCCAAACGGCGCATTACTGGCAAGCGCAGGGGCCAGGGGGACATGCCTCGCCCAGGTCGCGGTCGCGGCCGCGGTCGCGGCATCCATTCTGGTGAGTTTGGTGATGATGATCTTGGCGATGATGATCTTGGTGATGGGCCCCCAGCTGGCGGCCGTGGCAGGGGCCGCGGCTTGGGCCGAGGTCGTGGCAAGGCTAAAGCCAAGGGCAGGGGCCGTGGCAAGGGCGGCGGCCGCGGCCCACATCCTGAGACAGGGCTCGGCTGCTCGAAGTGCCGCTGGCTCAGAGGTGGCTGCGCTGCATGCGGGGGAGGCAAGAAGCGCAAGCAGGAGGCTGAGGAGGCTGCGCTTGCAGAGGCAGCTGCTGAGTTTGCAGAGGAGGCTGCAGAGGCTGATCGCAAGGGAGAGAAGGGAGAGGAGGAGGAGGAGGTGGCTGCAGCAGAGGCTCAGGCTGCTGCCAGTGAGTGCGAGGGAGAGGTAGGCAATGAGGAGGAAGAGGTAGCAGGCGAGCTGCCTGCCCCAGGAGATGCTGCTCATCACGCCGGTGTCGCCGATGATGGTCTGCCACCTGTAGATGAGGGCCCGGGGGCCTGGAGGGAGGGCGAGGATCTCCCGGGGACCCCTGAGATGGAGCAAGCCATGATTGAGATTGGCCAGGAGAGCGACAGGATCGCAGACAGTGACCATCCGGAGGAAGACGGCAGCTCAGTCGACCTGGCTGGGCCACCAGCCTCAGGCAGCCCTATCTCTGTAGCTGCGACTGAGAGTCTTTTCGGGTCCCCCGCGTGGTGAATAGTGCTTGGCACAGCGTGCTTCGATATGTATGTTGGGCTTTGGGCCGCATGCATTCACGCTCTGCCAGCACAGAGGCATTCTAATGCATGGCAATGGGTGCGCAGGGCCAGGGGTGCAACAGGACAGGGCCAGAGCTGGCCCTTCCCAATGCTAGATGTGCTGTTCGCTGCTATCTCGCAGATTTAAAGTGCAGTGAGGCCCTCGACGTGGTTGTAGCAGCCTGCACGCACACACAGGCCCAGTGCCCTAGCTGAGGGGTGAGAGGGGGATGACAGGCAAGGGGGATAGGGAGATTTATGATTGCGAAAGGTGCTTGTAACCTGTGTGCTGGCATACAGTGTAGGTGGGGCCTCGGCTGCGCACTGCTGTCTAGCAGATTTAGAGTGCAGTGAGGCCCTCGACGTGGTTGTAGCAGCCTGCACACACACACAGGCCCAGCGCCCTAGCTGAGGGGTGAGAGGGGGATGACCGGCAAGGGGGATGGAGAGAATTATGATTGCGAAAGGTGTTTGTAACCTGCGTGCTGGCATACAGTGTAGGTGGGGCCTCGGTGCACTCAGAGAGTATGCCTTTCGAGCTTGCTCGCAAAATCAATGGAGACACGTCCGCGCCTGAAAGTCGGGCACCTCATTGTTCTCTTAACCACGACGACGACTGTGATGAAGTGGGGGCCCCTTTCGAAGAAACCATCAGCTTCCCCCCCAGGGTGCACCATCGGGGGATATCGTGGGGGCGCAATGGAAAACGGGGCGTGCGCATGCCAAAATCCCATGGGCCTCAATGGGTTTGATTGTTGATTTCTCGTGGAAGCACTTTGCGACGGTAACCCCCAGTGTAACGACGAGCAGAAAGGACACATACGAAAGCGAAAAACAGCACCATGTCCTGGCTGGGGGGAGGACTGGGCAAGGCAAGGGCAGGGGGAGGAGGAGGCCACTGCTGCTGCTGTTCCTCCTCCTCCTCCTCCTCGCCCTCCTCTTCCTTCTCCTTCTTCTCCTCCTTCTCCCCCTTCTCATCCTTCTCCTCCTTCTCCTCCCATTCCTCCTCCCCCCCTCGTGTGGCATTGCCTCCCATGATGTTTGAGCTGTCATGACTGGAGTCCCAGCCGCGGAGTTCAGACAACATTTCCAGGCCAGATCGACCTTAAAGGCATTGGGATAAGGGAAATGAGACAAGCCTCAGACATTCCCAGAAGGAGAACCTAGCAGGAAACTCAGTGCTGTCTGGCCTTCTTTGCCATCCTCTCTCTTTCGTCCTCTTCGAGCCCCCCGTGCCTGAGGTGGACCTGGGCTCGAGCTTGATCTTCCAGGACGGTGACCGCGAGGACCGCATGATTTACCTTACATAACTTGTCCTACTGATGGTCATCCTTCGTTTGTTGTCAATGTGCACAGTCACAGGTGCGCATTCGCTCTCACTAACCACGCTGTTGTGGTTTTCGTCCCACACGTGCTCAGGTAAAATGCATTTCTGTTGTTGACGTAGTGTCCTGGCAAACTGGGCATGCATTGCCCACCTCAGTGACGCCATGCGTTTTGAATCGATGTATGTCTGCTCAACCTGTGTGCTGCCCGCCCTGCCATGCCCCAGGCAGCGCTGCCACCTGCTGATGATGGCGGAGATTCAGACTTCCAGCTTCCTCCAGATGACGACCCTGATGAGCCTGCGGAGCCAAAGCGCAAGATGGCAGGGGACGGGTGCAGAACAGAGGCAGATGTGGCAAGAGAGAACCAGAGAGATGTGTGCACATTGCGCGCATTCCCACATGCTCGAAGACACTCTGCTTCCTCCATCCCCTTTGTTATACATCAGTCGCTGCTCCTCCTCCTCCCCATCAAGTGCCAGCCTGGCTCATCCTTCTCCTTCTCATCCATCTGCTACTCTGCATTCTCATTGTCGAAATCCCCCCTGGTTAGGTTGAAGAGGGAGGGGGGAGAAGGGGGGGAGGAACAGGGGGAGAGGGCAAAGGAGGAGGAGAAGACAAAGGAGGAGTGGGAAGGAGTAGAAGGGGGGGGAGGAGGAGGAGGAGGAGACGGAGAAAGAGGAGGAAGAGGAGGGAGGGAGACAGGAGGATGCGACCGGATATCAGAAGTTTGTGAAATTGCGAAGGGGGCCGGGAGGGCGCCATCAACCCGCGCACGACCACAGCGTTGCTGCTCAAGAAGAAAAAGGTCTCTGAGGTTCCGGTCGAGAGTCTCCGCTCGCAATTTGCGTCTTCATCAGTAAAGGAAGACATAATTGAGGTGTTTTGTCCCCCTCGCATGGTGCCTGTTGCAGCTGGCCAGAACCTCAGGGCTTCTCTGAGTGTGGACCTCTCAACAGGTTGGAACTTGCACAGGAAGCCCGTGCAACAACTCGTGCGGGACATTGTGATCAAACGCAAGCCGTCAACATTGATTGTGACTCCTCCATGCACTATGTTTTCAAAGATGCTGCATATCAACAAGATGCGGATGGATCAGCAGAAACTGAATGCTCGCTTGACCGAAGGTCATGGCTTTCTGAAATATTCGATGTCCCTTTGCAGCCTGCAGTACGACCAGGGGCGCAAATTTGTGTTTGAGCATCCAGCTGGGGCTTCAAGTTTCAAAGAGGCATGTGTAAAGCGCATAATGAAGCTCCCTGGTGTAGCAATTGCCCGCTTTGACCAATGTAGGTTTGGGCTGAAGAGCCCCAGCCAGAAACCAATGAAAAAGCGGACTGTGCTGATGACGAATTGCATGCACACCCATCAGTTGTTCGATCAGAAATGGTGCAATTGCGGGCCTGGGGTAAAGCACCAGGTCATTGAGGGCCATGAGGCAGGCGTGCAGCTGTCGTCCTATGCGTCTGCTTACCCTGACATGATGGTGAGTGCTCTTGTCCGCGGGGTGTCGCAGTCACTCTCTGATCATTGTTGAGGCTGTCTGACCTTTAATGCTAGCTTGGGACTGGGAGGGAAACGCAGGGTAGGACAGGGGATGACTGTTTTAGTCTGCAAGCTGGTTGTCTGCCCTGTGCATGTATGCACACCATTTGTATGAAGCAAGCTGGCTGTCTGCAGACTGGCTGTCTGCCCTGTTTTAGGCAGATCACACCATTTGTATGAATGAGATGCACTGTGCGCCATCTGTGCACTACCTGTTGTATCTGATGCATGTGCTAGCCCAGTGTGTGCAAACATACTGGCCCGTCATTCCCACCTCGAGGGAAAATGCTCCCTGTGCGCGAGTCTACTCTCAGGGGCAGGCTTGAGAGAGAGAGAGAGAGAGAGAGAGAGAGAGAGAGAGAGAGAGAGAGAGAGCGTGGTGAATGATCGAGAAAACCACGAGGACAAAAAGCGAGCACAGGTGAGGAGGAGGATAAGGAGAAAGAGGAGGTGCGCACAACTTCTTCATGCTATCAGCAGCTCAAAAGGTTCCAAGGCCCCTTGGCAGCCCTTCATCAACCTGATCAGCCATGGTTCTCTTGCTGCCTTCTGCCTCCTGCCTCTAACCCTTCCTTCGCGCTCTCGACAGCCTTCTAAGGTTCCTGGTCCTGGTCCCCTCTATCCTTTGCCAAACCCTCCAAACTTGCTCCATCTTCTGCCCTTGCTGTTGCCATGCAACCACTCCTGGAAGGCTGATTTTGCTAGTGCCCCTGCAGGGTGCTGCAAGGGGGGCCAGCCAGGAAGAGGAGGAGGAGGAGAAGGAAGAGAAGGAGGGGGGAAAGGAGGAGGAGGAGGAGTAGGACGAGGAGGAGGAGGAGGGGGATGAGGGGGATAAGGAGGAAGGGGAGGAAGACGAGGAGGAGGGGAGGAGGAGGATAATGATGAGAAGGAATAGGAGGAGGAGGCGAAGGAGGAGGAGGAGGAGGAGGAGGAGGAGGAGGAGAAGGAGGAGAGGGGGAAATCAGGCCACCCCCATCTGTGACCTCTGCGTGGCAAGCATCCATCTGCGACCTGCTTGGATGCCCCAGTCTGCGACCTAGTGCAAGGAGCAGAGCGAGCACAGAGGAAGAGGAGGAGGAGAATGAGGAGAATGAGGGGGAGGAGGAGGAGGAGGAGGAGGAGGAGGAGAAGAAAAAGGCAGGGGGGAAGGATAATGACCAGGAGGAGGAGGAGGAGGAGGAGGTGGAACTGGCACTCAGTTTGAACCCTGTTCACTGCGGACATGAGCCAAGGACTGAAGGAGGAGAGGGAAAAGGAGGAGAAGGCGGACAGGAGGAGGAGGAAAAGGAGAAGGAGGAGGCGGAGGTGGAGGAGGGCTTGGCTGAGGTCTGGAGGCATGTGGATATGATATCCCCTGCCCCGGTCGCCGGGCGCTGCTGGCAGCTTCGAGCCCTGGCTGCCACTGCCAGTGCTGCGCCCTGCCACCGCCAGGCGCCCGAGCCGCAGGGGGGGGGGGCTTGCTGACCAGGTCTGGCCTGATATCGATTGCCCGAATTCGACTGCCGACGTCGGGCTTGAGATCGACTGCCAAGACTGGGATCGAGATCGACTGGCAAGATCTGGTCTGGGATCGACCGGCCAAATCCCCCCAACGATCGACCGCCAAAATCTGGTTTGAGATCGACCGCCAAAATCTGGCCCAAAATCGACCGCCAAAATCTGGACATAGACCGACCGCCAAGATCTGACCTGTTCACATGTTGGCGATCTCCCCTCCTCGACCCAGGGGGGGGGGGACCGCCCACATTCAATTGAATATGGGAGGTCGCCCAGGTGCAAGAGCAGATGTGGGAGCTCCCCCCCCCCCCTGATCGAGGGGGGGGGGGATCTCCCACAACAGCTCTTGCGCCAGGGCCACCGCCCACATTCAATTGAATATGGCAGGTCGCCCCCCCCCTGGGTCGAGAAGGGAGGCTCGCCAACATGTGAGCAGGCCAGATCTTGGCAATCGATCTTGGGCCTCATGTTGGCAAGCGGTTCTGGGCCTGATCTTGGCGGTCGATCTTGGGCCAGATCTTGGCAGTCGATCTTGGGTCAGATATTGGCGGTCGAAGTTGGGCCAGATTTGGGAAGTCAACCTCGCGCTGGGCGTTTGCAGTCCATCCCAGGCCAGGGATAATCAGTCGCCTCAGGCCAGATCTTGACAACTGATCTTGTTGGCAGGGGTTGCCGCGCACAGACAGGGATAAAGAGCGCGAGAGGCACAGGCTACCAGCTCCCAGTGACACCCTCGGGGCCCCCAGGCTGCCGCCCTCGATCTCCAGCAGTCCTGCAGCGTGCGGGATGGGGTAGAAGAAAAGGGGGGGTGAGGGGCGTAAGTAGATATTGGAGGCTTCTCCATTTGCCAGCCCCCAGCCCTCCTTCATACTGCCACGACTTCCAGGGGCCCAGTAATTATAGTTTTTAGGGGAACGACGCTGCGAATATCATGTGGCGTCAGTGAGACGGCAGGCGCAGTTTGCTTGGACAAGGGGAACTTCGGAAGTGGAATAGGTGACATAGCTTCCGAGGGCCCCAGGGATCAGACATGGCCTTCGGGGCGCGAGAGCGACAAACACCTCTGAAGGCTGACTTTCAGACGCATCGAGGCAGCCCCCTTGGAGGAGAATGCAGAGAAGGAGAGGAAGAAGGAGGAGGGGGGCGAGGAGGAGGAGGGGGGGGGGGGAGGAGGAAGGGGGGGAGGGGGGGGAGGGGAGGATCAGGAGAAGGAGGAGGGGAGGAGGAGGAGGAGGAGGAGGAGGGAGGAGGGGAGGGGAGGGGGAGGAGGACGGGGGAGGCGGAGGAGGAAGGGGCGGGGGGGGGATCCTGTAGGGCCAGTGTTGGCCCTACCGGATCGGGGGGAGATCTTGCAGGGCGAGCGTTGGCCTGCAGGATATTGGGGGAAGGGGGGGGGGGGGGGGGGGGCTGTAGGGCCAGCGCTGACCCTACAAGATTTGGAGGGGGGCATCCTGCAGGGCCAACGCGGGCTCCGACAACATTGGGGGGGAGGAGGATGAGGAGGAGGAGGAGAGGAGGAGGAGGAGGAGGAGGAGGAGGAGGAGGAGGACTCCCTTCCTCCTTGCCCTGCTCCTACCTGCACCTTCTCTGCCCTCGCCCTCTTTATCCTCTTGCTCCTGTCCTTCTCCTGCTCCTTCTCCTCCCTCCTCCTTTTCTCCTCCTCTTTCCCCTCCCCTCCCCCCCACCTCGTAGCCCTGCTGATCCTTCTCCTGTGCCCTCTCCTGCCTCTCCTTCTGCCACTCCTGCGCCCTCTCCTGCCTCTCCTTCTCCTGCGCCCTGCTGATCCTTCTCCTGGGCCCTCTCCTTCTCCCACTCCTCTGCTCTCCACCCTGCTCTCTCCTCCTCCTCCAAACAAACAAAGACGCAACAACCTCCTTACCCCTGTCCTGGGACAACTCCCCAGTGAATACCCGACGCAGCAGCTGCGAGTCCTTTTCGAGCAAGCTCTACTCCTTCTTAGTCATGTTGCCTCATCAGAGGTATTTCCAATTTTAATTTCGGAAGCCGGCGAACTATACACTACATTGTCGTATTCCGATGGGCGCAGTCTGCTGAAACCTGGGCGCAAGCCAATGCCAAAGAACTCGGCAAATGAAAAGGAATCTCGCATTCACATTCCGATACTTGGCAACTGACACGGAATCTCCCCAACGCGATGCTGAGAGCGGTCCCCATTCCGATACTTGGCAAATGAAAAGGAATCTTCGCAACGCAATGCTACGCGGAATCGTCGATACTTGACAAATGCAAAGGAATTTCCTCTCAATGAGTCTTGGCAATGACGATGCTACAATGAATCTTGGCAGAATAATGTCGATCTCAACTCATGCTACTACTGCTGGCCTCTGCCTCTTTCTGGCGCGCAATCCTTGCAAATATGCGGCCAGCGGCAATGCTGTTGTTCGATATTTCTTCCAATCGCATAGCTTGATTCCCCAGGTGCATTTCGTGCGATAGTGAGTAGCTTTGCCCTCCTAGCTCGATGGCGAATTCTTTGTCACCGAGCAGCTTCAGTGTCTTCATCATAGTGACCCCCACGTCGAGACGATGTTGCCGAAATGTTAGTGCATCGCGAAACCTCTCCGGGACCAGCATCGCGATCATTATATCATCTTCGCCCGCCAATTCAGAATACGAGTCGCCAGACGCAAGCGGACGATAAGCCCTGCAATATGCTGGCATCACCAATAGCATTCGAGGCTCTCGAGTGTCTTGCACGTTTTCTGGCTTGTAACATGGGCTCCAGAATTCAACCTGATATTTTTTGTGGAATGTCTCTATGACCATTGCTTGTCCAGAATGCCAAGCCATGCTTTCGAACGCACATGTCTTGAATTGGGAACTTCTTCTCGGGCCGTGTTGCATTATCGCTTCTCCACCCCAATGCGGAGAGCCCCAGAATACCAATCCAAATTGCTCATCCTCCTGTAATATGTCCGTATAAAATCTCCACTGTCTGGAAAGCATTCCAGATATCTGATTGAGTGGGCCTTCTGCCCCCTGTTGCTGCAGCACCTCCACGTTCCTAATCGTTTCGACATACAGCCTCTTTTCGTCATCTGTCGAAGTCTCGCTCGGCTTTGGCTGGCATTCCACGTCAGACAAAATCAATCTCGCGAAGGGAAAGTCATCACGCTTAGCAAGGGAGGCGCTTCTGCCATCTTTCTTGCTGTCCAATGGGGCCAGCATTGGATCTCCCGGCGTTTGCAGCAGGCTGCGAACCTACACAAAATGTAAGCCGAATGGGCTACGGAGGCTTCGGTTAGGTTTCGCTCGCTTCTGGCTTGCACTTGCCCTGGGGTCCCTGGATCGCACCCCGGGGACATTGGATCCCAGGATTCAAGCCCAGGGGTTTTGGGTTTTGCGAACACCTTAGAGGCTTGAGAGTTGGAAACGGTTTGGGATTCCAGGATTACCCCAGGGATTTTGAACCTTCGGAAAGGTAGAAACGTTTTTTGGATTCCAAGATTACCCCAGGGATTCGACCGGGTCCTTGCGATCAGCTGCCTAGGGGGGGGGGGGGGGGAGGGAGGATGCTGCAGGAGGGGGAGGAGGAGAAGGAGGAGGAGGAAGGGATAAAGGGGTTTGCACAAGGGTCAAAGGGGCTAGCACAAGGAGAGGGAGGGGGGGAGAGAGGAGACTGTTGGCAGCCCTCAGCAGCCCTCCAAGGGGTCTCGCGCGACAGGGTGGGTTCCCTTTTTACATTCCTGGCAATAATGCGGCCGAGGGGCTGCCTGGGAAAAATCACGGGAATGCAGCTCAGGCGCCCAAACCAATCCAAAAGGTTCCAAGGCCCCTTGGTAGCCCTTCCTCAACCTGATCAGCCATAGTTCTCTTCCTGCCCGTCTGCCTCCTGCCTCCAACCCTTCCATCGCGCTCTCGACAGCCTTCTAAGGTTCCTGGCCCCCTCTATCCTTTTCCAAACCCTCCAAACTTGCTCCATCCTCTGCCCTTGCTGTTGCCGCGCAGCCGCTCCCCTCCAAGGCCACTTGCGCTCAGACAGAGGCCATTGTTGGTACAAGAATTCTAGCAGCTCTGTCTCTCCTGCTGCTGGCCGCCATGGGGCCCAAGGCCGGGGAACTGGACATCGCTTTCCAGGAAGCTGAAGCCGCAGCCCCGACCTCGCCAGGCCCTGCCAATACTACGACTGGAAGCCCATCAGGAGGCCACCAGCAAGGCGCTGCACCAATGACCCCGGCAAGCTCGGCCTTCACTGGTAAATGGATTGTTGTGGCGGGCAACGACCAGCAGACCACTCCCAAGGACCGGGTGGTTGCAGCGTTTAAGGAGATGTGTCGGATGCATGGTGGCCCAGCGCAATACTTGCAGAGAGTTTGGGGGGCCCCTGAGAAGATGGAGGACTTCAAGAGAGGCCTGCTGGAGCTCGTGCCGCTGGACCCGTCGATCAAGTACTGGACTGATGAGACCCTGCAGAAAATCGACCCTGGGAACCTTGGGCAACACCACGAACCCATGATCCTTCACCCGCGCATGATGTCCTTCAACGTCGATGCGAGCATCAAGGCCCCAAAGGGAACTTCAAGGGCACATTGGGCAGCAGGCTCAGATTTGCTGATGTAATTTGGGGCCCCGAAATGCATTGGTATAAATCTGAGCCTGTGCCATCTACCAGGGTCAGAGGGCTCGGGGGTCCACAGGGCCACCGTGAGTTCCGACGCTTTTTTTGTTTGCGATGGTATCGCACGTCGTGGAATATGAAAGCTGAAACCAAACAGTGTCATACAGCACCTCCTTCTCCTCCTTCTCCTCCTCCTCCTCCTTTATCTTCCTCCTTTCTCCTCCTCTGTCGCTCTAGCTTGGCCTGCTGCGCAGTCCTGCCCAATTAATCTCACAATCGTCATCCCCCATCCTCACCCCCCCCTTCTTCGCCTCCCCCTCCCCCCTCCCCCTCCCCGCCTGACTCCAGGGGAATCCCGAGATGAACACGTGCATCGAGATCGCTGAGCACGTGATTTTGGACGGCTTCGTGACTGGAAATGACGCTCTGTGGGTCACTGCGTTCCCTGATGATGGCACAAACATCTCTTTCACCTTTCCTGACACAGGTGCCAAATCTCGTGCTTTTCGGATTGCTTATGTCAAGGGCATGGCTCGCACAACCACCCTGCTCGCCATCCTGGGAATGTTCCTTCAAGACGATGTGCAGATTCAGGAGGTCCTGCCGGTCAGCGGAAAGGGCAAGGAGGTCGAGGAGGAATATGGCAGGAGGAGGCGGGAGAGGGGGATGAGGTGGAGAAGGAGGAGGAGGAGGAGGAGGAGGAGGAGGAGGAGGTGGAGAAGGAGGATGAGGAGGGGGAGAAGGAGGGACAGGAGGAAAGGTGAATAGGGCCAGCGCGGATTTGCTGGTTTGGGCGTCTGGGGCATTTTTGCAGGTGTCCTGGGCGCTTGGGGGTTTTGAAAAAAAAGGTGGCTGGCCAGAGTGTTTTTTTCAAGCTGGGAGTGGTGTTTTCTGCACTTCGGCACGGATCGACGCAGAGGAGACGTCAAAATCTGCCCAGGGAGGGCCCTGGAAGCTCTGGAAATGATCCAAGAGGGCCTCTAGGCAGCTCTCTATCTTTCCTCGATAGCAAAGCCAGCCCAGTGCGACACTGAACAGGTTGCCACTGCCCCCCCTGAAGGAGGAGCGGGGAGAGGGGGGGGGGGAAGAAAAGGAGGGGGGGAGGAGGAGGCAGTGGGCCAGTTCATCGCTCCCCCCGAGGAGGAGGGGAGATGAAGAGGAGAGGCACAGGAGGAGAATAAGGGAAAAGAGGAGAAGGAGGAGGAGGAGGAGAAAGCGAAGGAGGAGGAGGAGGGAGGAGGAGGAGGAGGAGGGAGGAGGGAGGAGGAGGAGGAGGAGGAGGGGGGGGGGGGGGGGCCCAGTGCGCAGGCGGGCAGTTGCCTGCCTGCTGCTGAAGGTGCCCAGGATTTCTATCGACAAGGCTCACCTGTCGATAGAAATTCCGAGCGCAGGAAAGAGGAAGAGGAGGAGGAGGAGGAACAGGAGAAAGAGGATGATGATGATGATGATGAGGAGGAGGGTAGCGAGGAGGAGGAGGAGTGTGTAGGAGAGGAGGAGGGAGGGGGAGGAGGGGAGAAACGGAGGGGGAGGAGGAGGAGGAGGACAGAAGGAGAAGGATGAGGAGGAGGAGGAGGAGGAGGAGGAAAGGGGGGGAGGAGGAGGATGGAGGGGGATGGGGGGGGATCTCGGGCCAATTTGGGCTACGAGAGAACAGTGGGGGGGAGGAGGGGGGGGGGGGGGGAGGAGAGAGGGGGGAGGAGGATGGCGCAAATAGTGCCAGCCAAAGACTGTCAGCAAATGGCCCACCTGCCAGCCAAATAGTGTCAGCAAAGATTGTCAAGGCAAATCGGCACTGCCCCTATTCACCTCTCCTCCTGCCCCTCCTCCCCTTCCTCCTCCTCCTTCTAATTTTCCTCACCCTCATCCCCTTCTCCTCCTCCCCTCTCCCCTGCCTCCTCCTCCACGTCCTCCTCCTCCTTCTCTTCCTGCTCCTCCTCCTCCTCCTCCTCCTCTTCCTCCTCCTCCCCCTCCTAAGTTCATTCGAGGTCGGTAGAAAGATCATCTAGGATATCCACGATGGTGTCTTAAGCCGCCACGCCCTACTCCTCTGCCTCCTCCACCTCCTCCCCCTCCTCCTCCTCCTCCTCCTCCCCCTCACCCTCCTCCTCCTACGCCTCCTCCTGGCCTCCTCCTCCTGGCCCCTCTTCCTCCCCCTCCTCCTCATTCTCCTTCAGTAGGTAGATCAGATTCAAAAATATATTCGACACTTTTCGGCCCGAGTTGGCCATGTCTCCGAGGGGGCAGGGCCAGGGCGCGGCCCCGTCGGGCAATGATGCCGTTGTCACGAGCAACGATCTCGACCACGACGCCAAGATGCGAGTGTCGATCCGGATTGCAAGTTGGGCGTGGCGCCATTCGCATTTCATCGCTGCCGTCCGGGAGGTGTCGACGCCCCCTCGGAGCGTCAGTATTACTTGCTGGGGGACCCAAGCCTAAGCACAGGGGGGGTGCGATGGTGACGATGAAATGCGATCTGTGCCGAGGACTGCTGTGCATTGTTTCTGGTCAGAACGCCGCGAACTTGACCCTGCCGAACCTCCTTGATTCATGGACTCCTGGAGTGACGACGTCTCCGAAGATGACAGTTGGTGAGGCCCCCTGGGGTTCGAGCAGTCATCGCATCAGAGGGGCCCAGAGGCCCTCCTGGCCCATTGGCCCAGGGCCCAGTGCCCTCGGCCTCTCCCTCCTCCTCCTCCACCTTCTCCTCCTCCTCCTCCTCCTCCTCCTCTTCCTGCTCCTCCTCCTCCTCCTCCCCCTCATCCTCCTCCTCCTCTTTCTCCACCCCCCACCCTCCCACTGCCTGTTTTGTAATGGCAGGGGTCTTTATTGCAAAATGGCTGCCCCTCCTCCTCCTCCCCCTCCTCCTTCTCCTCCTGATGCTCCTCCTTCTCCTCCTCCTCCACCTCCACCTCCTCCTCCTCCTCCTTCTCCTCCTCCACCTCCGCCTCCTCCTCCTCCCACCCCTCCCACCCCTCCTACCGCATCATCCTTCCGCCCTTTGCAGTGACCCCATCGGCCTTGCCTCTCCCGCCCCTTCTGTTAAACAGAAAGTTTATCACCCCGCCCCACCTGCCCCATAACCCGCGCCACCTCAGCCCCTGCCCCCACCCCCTACCCCACCCACCCCACCACCCACCCCCTCTGAGCGGAAACCTCAGCACTGCCCCTCCCCCCACCGGCAGTGGGGGTGGGGAAAATGGAGGAGAGGGGCGGCAAGGTGGCCTTGAGGCCGAGGAGGAGGGGGAGGAGGAGGAGGAGGAGGAGGAGAAGGAAGGAGTAGGAAGGAGTAGGAAGGAGGATGGGGGAGTCGTAGGAGGAGGAGGAGGGGGGGAGGAGGGGAGGAGGAGGAGGAGGAGGAGGAGGAAGAAGAGGGGGGGGAGGAGGAGGAGGAGGTGCAATATGTTGCCCTGCAGGTGCTGCCAGAGTTGTATTCTTCGGCAACAACAATCCACGCGCTTGGCGTGAACGTGGTCCACCGCAAAATGCTCATGATGCTCAATTTTAAGCAGAGCGTTCGAGGTGCTATTCGGCAGCCGCCGAATGTTGTGACTTGGATTGTAACACTCATGCGGCTCCAAAAAAGTGGCGCAGCCGTCGATCCACAGATTGTCGTTCAAGAGTGGAACAACACCTGCCCCAAACAATCCCAGTTGAAGGGCGGCCAAGCCATGGCTGTGCAGCTCGTTCTCGAGAAGATGCCGCCCTCGCTCCTGTCCAAGGTGGTCGACCATGTCTACCAAGTGGGCTGGCCCAAGTGCATGTTCTTTGACGACAGCCTCGCCTCCAGAAAGATCCGACTGGCTTTGCCGTCTGTCTGCCATGCCCCCCCCTGCGCCACTTGCGCATCCCCAGTGTCTGAGGGAAAATGAGGGGAGGGTAAAGGGGGGGGAGGGAGGAGGTACATGAGGAAGGAGGGAGGGGGAAATAAGAGGGGGGAGGAAGGATAGAGGAGAAGAGGGAGGAGGAGGAGGAGGAGGAGGAGGGATTTTCGTAAGCAGGCCTGCGAGATGGTTCACACTTCGGCCCTGTCGGGCCTGGTCGGATCTACGTTGGTCATACATTCAAGCACAACAAGGTTGGCTGGGGTAACCTCCTGAACGTCACGGAGCAATCAATGCATTTGATGTTCGATCGCATGCTTAGTGATTGGACAGCCCGCCCAGAGCAGATTCGTCGAAAGTACATGCGCAAGGAGATTGAGGACCACGCAGAGCTCGCTGCATTGGTCGCGTATATATACACGAAGACGCTTCACTCGACTCCCCTCAACGCTGCGGACCTCAACGACAACTTCTGCCAGCCTTACATCGATGGAAGCGATCGCCACTTGTCGCTGGAACTCTCCACCATTCTGGCAGACAAACCTGCTGAGATCGCCGTGGAGGCCATCTCGTGCATCAAAGCCCTGATTGTCAAGCACAAGGGTACCCATCAATCACCCCAATCGAGCACCCTGCAACTAATGCAAGACCTTGAAGCCGACAATTTTGGGATCATGGTGAACTCAGTGGAACACGACCTGAAGGCCATCATTCTCCACCGTGAGAAGTGTCGAACATGGGAATCGCATGCATATTGGCAGAAACTCGAGGACGGTCAGAAGCAGTGGGCTGACCTGACTGACGGCGTGAAGCTCTACACGAAGCGATACATGAAAGTTGTGGCGTGTGATGCAGCGGCCAATTTGCTGAAGTCCTTTGTTGAGTTCAAGCGGGCCATCATCTCGAAGCCGCACCACCGGGTCAGCATTGAGAGCGCGGTGGCCCACAGAAGGGAGGAAAGGGAGGAGGGAGGCGTAGGAGCAGGTCAAGGGGGGGAAGGGGGACCCACAGCTTCCCCGAATTAGCCTGAGCTCTCTGAGTTTCTCTGGAAGCCATTGGGGGACCACCACCCCTTAGACCCTCTTGGGGCTCATTGGGACTTTATTGTGATTGGGGGAGAGCGACCCTCCTGCGAGGGCCCGAAGGAAGGCCGAAGGGGCTGAGGTCTTCTTGAACCCTTCTCAGGGTCTCTAAGTCTGCTAGCTTGGAAACTGTTCAGACATCTGCACTGCTTCCCTGTCCCCTCCCTGCCTTTCAGATCCCCCTCCCTCCCCTCCTGTGCCCTCCCCCCCTCCCTCCCTCTCCCCTCCTCCTCCCTCTTTCCCTCCCTTCCCCCTCTCCCCTCCCCCTCGTTCTCCCCCCCCCTTCCCCCTTCCTCCTGCTGCGGCGGGGGGCTCCAGACATGGGCATCTTGATGTCGCACCTTAGGAGGGGGGGCAGCGACGAGGAGGAGGAGGAGGCAGACGAGGAGGCGCGCAGGGGGGGTGGCGGCGACGAGGAGGGGGGGGGGCAAGGAGGGTGGAGGAGGAAGGACGTTTACGGAGAGAGAGAGAGAGAGAGAGAGAGAGAGCGAGAGAGAGAGAGAGAGAGAGAAGAGAGAGAGAGGAGAGAGAGAGAGAGAGAGAGAGAGAGAGAGAGAGAGAGAGAGAGCGAGAGAGAGAGAGAGAGGGGAACAGCGATAGAGAGAGGGAGGACAAGGAGGAGAAGGAGGAGAAGGCTGGAAGGAAGGAGAAGGGGGCAAAGGAGGAAACATGGCCCTCAGTTTTAACTCTCCAAAGGTGGAGGTCTAAAACTGAGGGTCATTTTTGTTTATTGCAGACGCGGGCCGAGGTGATGTACCAAGTGAAGAGAGATAGAGAGAGAGAGAGAGAAAGAGAGAGAGAGAGAGAGAGAGAGAGAGAGAGAGAGAGAGAGAGAGAGAGAGAGAGAGAGAGAGAGAGAGAGAGAGACAGAGAAAGAGATTGGGAGTAAACAGTGGAGGAGGGAGAGGGAGAGGAGAAGGGGAGGGAGGAGGTGGGGGAGAGGAGGAGGAAGAGGATGAGGAGGGGAGGAGGAGAAGAGGGGGAGGGGGGGGAGAAGGAGATGACCGGCAAGGTGCACACAACTTTCCTACATACAATCGCTGTGCCCCTGCTGGGGGGGGGGGGGGGCAAGAGATGCAGGGGCAATAGGCCCCTGAGCAGGGCAAAAGGATCTGAGGGGGGGGGAGGGGGAGGAGGAGGGGGGGGGGGGGGGGGGAGGAGGAGGGGGAGGAGGGGCGGCCATTTTGTAATAGAGACCCCTGCCATTACAAAACGAGTGGTGGGCGGGTGGTTTGTGGAGAAAGATGAGGGGGAGGAGGAGGAGAGGGAGGGGGGGGAGGACAGGGAGGGAGGCGGTGTGGAGGAGGAGAAGAGAGGGAGGGAGGTGCGGAGGCGACAAGGAGAGGAGGGCGAGAAGGAGAGGGAGAATGAGAAGGAGGATAAGGAGAAGCAGGAGGAGGAGGAGGAGAATGAGGAGGAGAAGAAGAAGGAGGAGGAGAAGAGGAGGAGAAGGAGGAGGAGAAGGAGAAGGAGGAGAAGGAGGAGGAGGAGGAGCGCAACAGGCTGTCTTGTCCTTCGTGAACTGGCTGGCCCCGTCTGGCATCAGATCGGCGCAGAAGAAGTGCCAGGAGTCACTCCTGAGCGCTCTCGCGTCAGACTGTCCGCAGTCCCTCATCCTCGCCCTGGGGCCCGCGCATTGCAATGCCCCGTCGAAGTTGTGGATGTCCCAACGGGATGCGAACAACAGCTTGATGAATGCTGGCCTCGACATCGACCTCGAGTTTTCGGTCCTCCTGAAAGATCGCTCAGATAAACGCGACGACAGGCCTGGCACCATCATGGGCAGAGCGTGCCGCGCGCTCGGGTCGCCTAACCAGTGCCGCGTCGGGTATTTCAAGACCTGCAAGTTGCTGGGCGAAAGGAGGACTGAGCCGACAGTTCAGATTCAGGTGGCTGACATGGTCTGCACAGATGATGGCGACGGTTTTCTCCCTATGGTTGACCACGGCGGCTCGTCAAAACACAGCGACCTCCGAGGCCGTGCCAAATTCGAACAGCTTGGCGCTGACACTTGTTTGTCTATCCTAGATGCCACCATGGATGGGTTGAAGGACGCATCAGGCCTCGGGATCACGCTCTTCGTGGATGTGCACGTTTGCGCGGCAGACATGATGGCGGCATGGATCCGCAAGGCGTGCAACTTGCAGGTCCCGTCATATTACTTCGGCTGCGTAGCTGACCAGGCCAACCTCGAGTGGGCACAGAACTTCGCAGTCGAGTCCATTGCCAAAAGCATCAAGGCAGGATCCCTGACCATGCCTGGCGTCAAGTTCGACAAGGCTGAGGCCGAGTCCGCCATGTCCACCCCCAAGCCCTTGGTGCCCCAGCTCAAGATCCTAGTGTGGGACGAGGACGCCCAAATGGCCAAGGTCCCAGAGGATCGTGCCCCTTTCCTCGACTCCATCACTTGCCTCCTCCTCCTCCTCCTCCTCCTCCTCCTTCTCCTCCTCCTCCTCGCCCTCCTTCTCTCGACATCTGTTCACCTTTCCTCCGCCTCCCCCTCCTCATCATGCTCACTCCCCATCCCCAGTTGATCATGAGATGCAATGTTCCTCCTCCTCCTCCTTCTCCTTCTCCCCCTCCTCCTCCTCCTCCTCCTCCTCCTCCTCCTCCTCCTCCTTCTCTTACTTTTTCTCCAGCCCCCTCAGCCAATCTCCGCCCGTGCGAAATTTATCCCCTCGCAGTCTGTCTTGCAGAACTGGGGGGCCCACCCGGTGTTCAGCTCCAAGGTGCAGGAGCTCCTTGCCAGGGCTCAGCGTGAGCTTGGCTATCAGGAGCATTCGGCACAAACTCTACAACCTGCCCCAATCCCCCTGGACCCTGCCCCATCCACGGCCAAAACATTGGCACGCTTCAGGCCCCCAGGGCGCCTGGCAGGCCCTGCCACTAAATAAGTTTGGCATGCCATCAGGGCCCCCTGGAGTCGACGGCAGCCACTGCCACCAGCGCCAAGCGCAAGAAGAACCCTGAGATGACCGAGGAGGAGGCCAAACGGCGCCGCATCGATGGCTTGGGTGCGCCAGAGATCGTGGAGACAGCCACACTGACTTCTTCGGTCGTCCTCAGCGTGAAGGTCACGAACGCCAAGGGCAGTGCTGAACTGAAAGTATACTTGGGGAATTTGATTACCATCAACAACACAGGGTCAAGCGAGCTGACCCTCAAGGAAGGCCTCATCATCGCAGGCTTCGGCAAGGTCGGCTGGAAGCGCATTGGCGAGGGCGAGGTCCCGAATGCCAAGGAGATCCCAGTTGTGTTCGAAAAAAGTTCAGACATGATCATCCTCGGGACTCAGATGGTATCGCTGAAGAAAGCTGTGGAAGACCGGAGGGCCGAGAATCCTGGCGTGTCAGTGTGCTACCATGCGATTGAACCTGCGAGTGGAGAGCTCGGCCACTTCATGCTTAAGGTGAAGGGCCGCGTCGTGTGCACATTGGCGACAACGAACACAGTCGAGGACGACGACGGCGGGGAGGGTGGTGGCCCGAGGGTGAGGGCTACGCAGTCGAATGCAGCCAACATGGTCCCACTCGAGGTGTGGGCGAGCACCAACATTGCCAAGATGATGTGGAACATGCGGTGGGTCCAGAGCGGCTTGATGCCGCAGCGCCCGCAGGCGCGGCATGATCAAATTTGAACCAACACTTGAGGTGTAGGAGGAGGATGTTGAAGAGGAGGAGGGCACAGGATAAGAGTGACAGGGAAAGGTAAAGGAGGAGAAGAGGGATGAGGAGGAGGAGAAGGGTGAGGACTGGGGGGAAGAAGGAGAGGGAGGTGGAGGAATAGCAGGAGGAGGAGCAGGAGGAGGAGGCGGAGGAGGAAGGAGGAGGAGGAGGAGGAGGAGAAGGAGAGGAGAGAGCGAAGGAGGAAAAGGTGGAGGACTAATAACATATTTTTATTGGGGGTGACTGTTTACCCAGTTTGTCTCTACGGCCCTGGGGCCTGTCGAAACCAAACACAAGCCGAAAACCGATGAGGAGGATAATGAAAGCGCTGCCCCACAGATCGTGATGCAGCGCGAGGTGAAGGTGCCTCCCCTGAGCTCGCTCGTCCTGGCCAGGGGGCTTGGCCCCCCTGAGGGGGCCCAGGCTTAGGACCTGTGCGCCCCGCCGATGTGCCTCCCTAGGAGGGGGGGGGAGGAGGAGGAGAAGAAGGATGAGGAAGAGGAGGAGGAGGAGAAGGAGGAGGAGGGGAGCCATAATTATCAGCATGCCGGTGGCATGCTCATGCAGCTCAGCTTTATTTTCTACTCGTGGCAGCAGTGCAGCTTTCTTGCCACTCGTTTGGCCTTCCCTCGTTCATTGCCTCATTCCTTCTCTTCCTCATGTTCCTAATCTTCCTCACTATCCTTCTTTCTCTTCCTCCTCCTCCTCCTCCTCTGTCTCCTCCTCCTCCTCCTCCTCCTCCTCCTCTCCTTCCTCTCCATCCCCAAACCCTTGAACTGCGATCTCCTGCTCGCGTCTACCTTGACCCAGCCGCTCAGAAATTTTACGGCCGAACCTACCCCTGACCCTTCCCTTCATCCTTCCCTCCTCCTCCTCCTCCTCATCCTCCTCCTCTTCCTCTCTGTTGCTCCCCTTCCCCAACCCCTTGAGACCCTTTCCTGCCAATGCCCACCTTGACCTCATCACCCTGGAATTGCATTGTGTAAGACCATTAGACTCTGGCATGTCTGTCACGTGCTGGAAAGGTCAGGGCTGTCACTCGGCCTGGACATAGGAACCCGTGGACTTCGGCACGTCCGTCACGTGCTGGTAAGGTCTGGGCTGCCCTCCTCCTCCTCCTCCTCCTTCTCCAGCTACCACAACCACTTCTCCTTGTCCTGTCCTCCTTCCTCCCTCTCCTCGTTGTCAATCAGCGTGGGCACGAATCTCCAGAGCTTGCGACCTGGAGTTGCCAGTGCTTGTTGTGTTCTGCGCAGCTCTGGTATGCCATTGGCGTTCCGGTGGCCCCAAGGTTCAATCTGGCGCCCCCTTGTCGTGCCACGGATTTTACGGCACGATTTGCCAGCGTGCCAAGTGGTATGGTTACGAAGACATGGCAATCAATGCACAGCACACAATGCAACAACATTGGAATGCACGCGTATGGCTATCATTGTTCCATCTAGGTTAGGGCTGTTTTCAGTGAGTGCGGATTGAGTTCGCAGCCGCCCCACTCCTTCATGCTACCTGCCTCCTCTCTTCCCTCTTCGCTCTCGCTTCGCCTAGCTGCAGCTTGCCGCAACGCTCCAGAACAAGGGACAGTTGGATGTGTGAGGGCATGGGAAGGGGGGAGGAGGCGGAGCAAAAAAAGAGGAAGAGGAGGAGGAGGAGGAGGAGGAGGAGGAGGACGAGGAAGAGCAAGAGGAAGAGGAGGAGCAGGATAAGGACGCAGGGAAGGAGGAGGGTTAGGCAGATAGGGGGAGGAAGAGGAGGGAGAGGAGCAGGGTAAGTAGAAGGAAAAGGAATGGGAGGAGGAGGAGGAGGAGGAGGAGGAGGAGGAGGAAGCAGGAGGAGGAGGGTGGAGGAGGAGGAGGGGAGAAGGAGGAGAGAGTAGTGGCGGAGGAGGAGCGGGATAGAGAGCAGGATCAGGATAAGAAGGAGGGAAGGATAACAAGGAGGAGGAGGAGGAGAGGAGAGAGAGAAGGAACAGGATTGCCCGCTCCTCCTGCTTCCTCCTCCTCCTTCTCCTCCTCCTCCTCCTCCAGCTCCTCCTCCTCCTCTTCCTCTTTCCTCTTCCTCTCCCTTGTCCTCCTCTTCCTCCTCCTTCCCTCCTCCTCCTCCTCATCCCTTCCTTTCCCTCCTCTTCCTCCTCCTCCTGCTTCCTCCTCCTCCTCCTGCTGCTCCTCCTCCTCCTCCTCCTCCTCCTCCTTCTCCTCCTCCCTCCGCCTTTTCGTCCCCCTCTTCTCCTCCTCCTCCTCCTGCTCCTCCTTCTCCTCCTTCTCCTCCTCCTTTTCGTCCTCCTCCTCCTCCTTCTCCCCCCCTGCCTCACCACCCTCCTACCCCGCCCTCTGCCTGCCCCCCCTGAGGGCCCTGCCCGGCGGCAGCCTGCCATTGGCCCTGGGGGGCCTGGGGGCCCTGCGCCCGGCGGCAGCCGCAGCCCCGAGCCCGCTGCGCGCGGCGCAGCGCGCGCAGCAGGGGAAAGGAGCAGCAGGAGGCAAGAGCAGGAAGAGAAACAACAGGCAGGAACAGCAGCAGGAGGCAGGAGCAACAGCAGAAGGCAGCGCGTGTGCGTGCGCGCGTGCGCTGAGTTGGCAAATCCCTTGGCTTACGACGACGATCAGAGGAAGGAGGGGGAGGTGGCAAAGGAGGAAGCAGGAGGAGGGATGAGAAAAAGGAGATGGAGGAAGATGAGCAGCATCAGCAAAAGCAGCAGCAGAAGGAGGGGGATAATAAGCGGGAGAGGGTGCAGGAGAAGGATCAGCAGTGCGATGAGGTGGGGTGGGGTGGGGGGTGGGGTGGGGGGGGGGGTGGGGGGGTGGGGGGGGGGGGGGAGAGGAGGAGAACAGGAGGAGGGAGGAGAAGGAGCAGGAGAAGGACAGGAGCAAGAGGATAAAGAGGGCGAGGGCAGGTGTAGGAGCAGGGCAAGGAGGAAGGGAGGGGGGCGAGGAGGAGAAGGAAAACAAAGACAAAGACGAACAGGAAGAGGAAGAGGATGAGGAAGAGGAGCAGGACAAGCAGGACAAGCATGATGAGGAGAAGGAGGAGGGGGAGGAGGAGGAGGATGGAGGAGGATAAATAGGAGGAGGAGGAGAAGGGAGGAGGGGGAGGAGGAGGAGGAGGAGGAGGAGGAGCAGGAGGAGAAGGAGGATGAAGAGGAGAAGAGAGAGGGGAAGGGGCCTCTCCTCCCCCTCCTCCTCCTCCTCCTCGCCGCCGCTGCTCCTCTCCCTATACCTTTCCCTTCTCCTTCTCCTCCTCCTGCTCCTCCTCCTTCTCCTTTCCCTCCTCCCCCTAGTCTTTTTTCTTCCTCCCTCACCTCACTTTCTCTTTCTATCATTGCTGCGTGACTGCCTTTGAGAAGGCCCCAAGCGCGGCCCTCTTGCTGATGATTGTTGGCCCAGAGGCCACGATCTCTTCTTCTGAGGCTGAGGCTGAGGCTGAGGCCGAGGCTGAGGCTGAGGCAGGCGGAGGCTGAGGCTGAAGCAGACTGAGGCTGAGGCTGAGGAAGGCTGAGGCTGAGGCTGAGGCAGGTTGAGACTCAGGCAGGCTGAGGCTGAGGCTGAGGCAGGCTGAGGCTGAGGCAGGCTGAGGCTGAGGCTGAGGCTGAGGCAGGCTGAGGCTGAGGCAGGCTGAGGCTGAGGCCGAGGCTGAAGGCAGACTGAGGCTGAGGCTGAAGCAGCTGAGGCTGAGGCTGAGGCAGGCTGAGGCTGAGGCTGAGGCAGGCTGATGCTGAGGCAGGCTGAGGCTGAGGCTGAGGCTGATGCAGGCTGAGGCTGAGGCAGGCTGAGGCTGAGGCTGAGGCAGGCTGAGGCTGAGGCAGGCTGAGGCTGAGGCTGAGGCTGCAGGCTGAGGCTGAAGGCAGGCTGAGGCTGAGGCTGAGGCTGAGGCTGAGGCTGAGGCTGAGGCTGAGGCTGAGGCTGAGGCAGGCTGAGGCTGAGGCTGACTGAAGCAGGCTGAAGCAGACTGAGGCTGAGGCTGAAGGCTGAGGCTGCAGGCTGAGGCTGAGGCTGAGGCAGGCTGAGGCTGAGGCAGGCTGAGGCTGAGGCCGAGGCTGAAGGATGAGGCCTGAGGCTGAGGCTGAGGCAGGCTGATGCTGAGGCAGGCTGAGGCTGAGGCTGAGGCAGGCTGAGGCTGAGGCTGAGGCAGGCTGAGGCTGAGGCTGAGGCTGAGGCAGGCTGAGGCTGAGGCTGAGGCAGGCTGATGCTGAGGCAGGCTGAGGCTGAGGCTGAGGCTGAGGCTGATGCAGGCTGAGGCTGAGGCAGGCTGAGGCTGAGGCCGAGGCTGAAGGCAGACTGAGGCTGAGGCTGAAGCAGGCTGAGGCTGAGGCTGAGGCTGAGGCAGGCTGAGGCTGAGGCTGAGGCAGGCTGATGCTGAGGCAGGCTGAGGCTGAGGCTGAGGCTGAGGCAGGCTGAGGCTGAGGCAGGCTGAGGCTGAGGCCGAGGCTGAGGCTGCGGCAGGCTGAGGCTGAGGCTGGCTGAGGCTGAGGCTGAGGCTGAGGCTGAGGCTGAGGCTGAGGCAGGCTGAGGCTGAGGCAGGCTGAGGCTGAGGCCTAGGCTGAAGGCAGACTGAAGCTGAGGCTGAAGGCAGGCTGAGGCTGAGGCCGAGGCTGAAGGCAGACTGAGGCTGAGGCTGAAACAGGCTGAGGCTGAGGCTGAGGCAGGCTGAGGCTGAGGCTGAGGCAGGCTGATGCTGAGGCAGGCTGAGGCGGAGGCTGTGACTGCGACTGCCGTTGCCACTGCGACTGTCATCGCGAATGCGACTGCGACTGCGAGAACAGCAGAATTCTACAACTGGATTCTCATCTGAATCTTAAGGGGAATGCTTCCAGATATGTTTTTACACATCGCTGTTAGGTTGCTTTGCCGGGATAATCAGACTATTTTCGAATACTCCTTCTGTAGAGGGACAGGCCCGACTCAAACGTAGGAGCGCGTTTTTCATTCTCGGCGATAATGGGCATTAGAGGGGGGGTATAATGCAACGCCTTCCTCCCGCCGTGCGTACGGCGGCAGTGCCTGGAGCGCACCGGGGGGGGGAGGGGCGCTACGTTGTAGGAGGAGGGGGGGAGGGGGGGCCGGGGGCTAGAATGCCCATCGTGATGCCCCAATCGGCAAAGAAACACGCTCAAAGTGCTCGGGCAAACTCGCTTCGATAACGTAGTCCAATACGGGCGCGCACGTGGCCCAAGAGGCGCCAAAGCTTAGATGTGTGCATCGTCGCGCCGGCTGTTGCAACCATCACCAGAACGGGGGGGCACGAATGGACACTTCACACGTATGCCCTCCCCTCTCTTCACTCCTCCTCCTCCTGGTGCCCCCCCCCCCCTCCACCTCTCGTGCAGACCCCACAGGGAACTTCCACGAGGGAAGGCGACGGTGGGATGGCCATCCCCCTCCACTCCCAGCCTCCTCGGCTGCCTAGTCTTAGGTCGGGCATGTCCCCCTACAGGCGAATTTTGGGCAACAAATCAAGAATACCCAAAAAACTAACAGCAATCACAGTTAGCCTGGCGAAAGACCCAACCATACGCAGTTGTGACTACCGCGATTGTGAATAACATCTTCGCCCGCGCTCCCGATGTGGCCGCAACTTCCCGCCGGAGCCCGACATGCTCAGGGACACGTTCGTGGCCGTCTTCGCGGGCGCCGACGACGACGGGGACGGCGTCCCCCTGATCGAGGAGCAGAAGCAGGAGAGGGCTCTGAGAGCCATGAGGGAGGCTGCCACTGGGGCCTTCGGTGGAGCTCCCTATGGGGCCACGATCCTCGTGAGGGGTGTGCCGAAATGCCCCGAGGCCGCCATGCGAACGCTGCCACTGGGGCCTTCGGTGGAGCTCCCCATGGGGCCACGATCCTCGTGAGGGGTGTGCAGAAATGGCCCGAGGCCGCCATGCGAACGCTGCCACCGGGGCCTTCGGTAAAGCTCCTACGGGGCCACGATCCTCATGAGGGGTGGGCCGAAATGGCCCGAGCCGCCATGCGAACCCTGCCACTGGCGCCTTCGGTGGAGCTCCCTATGGGGCCACGATCCTCGTGAGGGGTGTGCCGAGATGGCACGAGGCCGCCATGCGAACCCTGCCAATGGCGCCTTCGGTGGAGGCCGCGATCCTCGTGAGGGGTGTGCCGAAATGGCCCGAGGCCGCCATACGAACGCTGCCACTGGGGCCTTCGGTGAAGCTCCCTATGGGGCCACGATCCTCGTGAGGGGTGTGCCGAAATCGCCCGAGGCAGCCATGCGAACGCTGCCACTGGGGCCGTCGGTGGAGCTCCCTATGGGGCCACGATCCTCGTGGGGGGTGTGCCGAAATGGCCCGAGGCCGCCATGCGAACGCTGCCACTGGGGCCTTCGGTGGAGCTCTCTATGGGGCCACGGTCCTCGTGGGGGGTGTGCCGGAATGGCCCGAGGCCGCCATGCGAACGCTGCCACTGGCGCCTTCGGTGGAGCTCCCTATGGGGCCACGATCCTCGTGAGGGGTGTGCCGAAATGGCACGAGGCCGCCATGCGAACCCTGCCAATGGGGCCTTCGGTGAAGCTCCCTATGGGGCCACGATCCTCTGGGGGTGTGCCGAAATGGCCCGAGGCCGCCATGCGAACGCAGCCACTGGGGTAAAGCTCCCTATGGGGCCACGATCCTCGTGAGGGGTGTGCCGAAATGGCCCGAGGCCGCCATGCGAACGGTGCCACTGGGGCCTTTTTGTTGAAGCTCGCGCGGCGCGAGCTCAGGGTTTAGCAGCTGCCAAGGGGGCAGCTGTCAGGCGGCAGGCGAAAGCCTCGGGATGCCGAGCAGCAAAGGGGCGAGCTAGCCAAAAGGGCCAGCCCACCGCTGCCGAGCCAGACCCGTCAGCCTGCCTTCGCCATCGGGCGCGCCAGCTTCGGCGGTAGCCCTTGCCTGATATTCGCGACCTTCTCGAGGCGGTGCTGCAGGCCTCGAGCGGTCTCGGGCAGCTTGCACTCGGCTGACAAACCTCTGTGCTTGCCGCCTATCACACGAGCATAGCAGTGGCAGCGCGTGCACACTCGATACCCATTTCCAGCGCACAGCTCGTGCTCGCCGCCGTCACCCCCTGGAACCCCTGTGCCTGCAGACGCAGAGGCCGAGGCTGCGAGGGGCCCAGAGGGTCCAGGCGGACCAACAGAAGCCCAAATCTGCCCACTGCCGATCCGTTTGCCGCCCTCTGGCGCGTCGGACGGCGCGGGGTCGGCCACGGAGGCAAGCGAGGCCTCCCCCGAGCTGCCACCAGCGCCTCCAGTGGGCTCAGTCGGGCCGCTGCCGCGCCGTGCGCTGACCGCGGGCTCGACAGATGGCGCGGGAGCGGCTTCAAAAACAGGCGAAGCGGCAACCGATGGGCAAGCGGCATCGCCAACGGTGGGTGCCCCGTCAGCTCGGTCGGCCTCACGCGCGGCCGAGCTCGCACAGGAGCCAGACGCTGCAGCCAGCAGGTAATCGACCTTCCTCTGGACTGTCTTGAGATCCTTGACCCTGGGCCCCCCGCTGCAGCCGATGGAGCCTCGGTTCCCCTCCGCAGGGCTGCGGGCTCTAGAACTGCGCCCCCTTGGGAGCAGCGGTGCGTCCTGCTCGCCAGCCTCGCTCGCCGCCAGCGCTGCAAAGGCTGCGGCTGCTGTGGCCGCCGTAGCCAATGCAGCTCGAGCAGGCCTCTTCCTCACTGTGCCGCCAGAGTGAAGAGGCGCGCACGGCTTGGCCACGCGCGGCTTGGCCCAGAAGTGGGCCTTGATGTTGGAGCTGCAGGCGGTCCTCAGGCAGCGCAGGCAGTGGATGCCACCGTTGGGGACCTCGACGACCTCGTGGCCCGTGAGGTGGAGGGGGATATTGCCTTCCCGCTTGGCCGCCGTCTCGTCGGATACATCCGCACGGGCATCTGCAGCCTGGCCCCCAGCAACTGCGACCCAGAAGAAGGCCGCGTCCAGCATGGTCTGCCTCGCACGCATCACCTGCCTGATCTCGTCGGTGGCCCCCGTGTGGTTGGCGATGAACTTGGCACGCCGATATGCTTCTATGTTGCCGCGCCTCGCTCTGGCTGTGACCAGCCCTTCCTGCGCGTGCTGCGCCGAGGCGTGGGCCTTGACCTTGACTACACGCAAGCCACCATCGCCGTGTCCTCCGAAGTCCTGAATCGCGTGTCAAACGCGGACCCAGAGCTCGGCCCATGCTGACTTGCTGCTCGTAGTGACCTCCGGCCCGCGAGCGTTGACCCCGTCCACCACAAATGCTGCATCAAAATGAGCCGTCACTGGTGGTAGACTGAACTTGAGGAGCAGGAGGAGTGCCAGCAACTCGCCCCCGTCGATGGACTGCAGTGGCCCCGCCAGCGGTGAGGCGAGAGCTCGCATGGCTGACCCTGGCCCAGGGTCCACGTTGTCATCACCTGGTGGAAGAGCCACCACTGCACAACCAGCACAAGCAACCTGGGCCCCCCCCGTCGATGAAGGCGCCGTCGGCGTACAGGTCAGGCGCAGCAAACGGCATGCCCTCCCCGTAGCCCTTGATCCACTGCGCGTGCGCAAGGAGGTCGTCGCCAGGCGGTGCCCACCCTGCACGAGGCTCGGGTAGCCACAACCGCTCGAACAGCGTTTTGATCGTGGTGGGGTCCTCCATGCCCTTGAAGCGCTCCAGCTCCAGATGCAGCGAGAGGTTGGGCCAAGCATCCTGGCGCTCCATGTGTCGATGCCACAACGTGCCCAGCTTCTCAGGACACAGGGAGCATGCCGAGTACGAGCTGAGGCCTGCCGCACAGCGCCTCTCATTCAGCCACTGACCGTCAACCAGGCACGATCTGGCGTACCCAGCCTCGCTAGGGGTCAAAGTGCTCCAGCTCTGCGCCACCTTGGTTGTCCCCCGCCCCGAGTTGATCCACCGTCGGACCTGTGGCAAGAAGACTCCCCTAGCTTCGAAGATGCCGTAGTGCGTGGATTTCGCTAGCTGTGCCAGCTGCCAGTGCTCGACGGACTTGGTGCCAATCTGCCTCACCGTCCACGGCGAGTGAACAGCCAGGTTGAGCTTCTCGCCAGCCTCGGAGACCCACTCGGTGAAGGTGGAAAGCGCGAAGCCGATCCTCTGCAGCGACTTGACCGCGGCGCCGATCGGCCCGCGCACGTCAGACCAGTTCTTGGCCACCTTCACGCTCCACTCGAAGGTGGACCTGAGCATCGAGGTCGGGATCCACTGCTCCCATACTGCCCGAGCCAACATCATCACAGGCCCAAGCGTGGCGGCGAAAATGGGGTCCAAGGTTCTGGCCCCAGAGAGCATCAGCACTGCCGTGGCGCTCTTGCCCGCTGGCCGAGCTTCTACGGCTCTGACCGTGATGGACCTCATCTTCGACAGCTCGCTCTCGTTGAGGCCTGTGCAGTTGACGCCGTAGAGGGCCGATGGGGTGCAAACCAGTGTGGGCAACCTTGGCCGCCGCTGTGCGCCCTTTCCTCAGCCCAAGAAAACTGCGCACCTTGCCCATGCGCAACTCGACATTGGCGAACCGCTGCTGCCGAATCGCCCGAGCTGCGCGTCGCCCTTCAGCACGATCGATGCCCAAGTTCCGCGCGTGGCGCGCGCCTTGCACCCCTGCAACCTTGAGCAGCCGCCTGGATATATTGCTGCGGACCCCAGTGGGATTGCCCAGGACCCTGGACCTTTTCCCGCTCTGCCCAGAAGGGTTCTTACCCTGTTAGCTAAAGGGGCCGGGCAATGCTAATCGCCCCGGGCGGTTCCCCCAGTCCCCGCCCCGCGGTTCCCCCAGTCCCCTGGGAGCTTTAGCTTTAGCTTAGCTTTAGCTTAGCTTTAGCTTAGCTTTAGCTGTAGCTTTAGCTTAGCTTTAGCTTAGCGTTGGCTTAGCTTTAGCTTAGCATTAGCTTAGCTTTAGCTTAACTTTAGCTTAGCTTGAGCTTAGTTTTAGCTTAGCTTCAGCTTAGCTTCAGCTTAGTGCTAGCCTAGTGTTAGCTTAGTTTAGCTTAGCTTTAGCTTAGCTTTAGCTTAGCTGTAGCTCAGCTTCAGCTTAGTGTTAGCTTAGCTTTAGCTTAGAGTTAGCTTAGCTTTAGCTTAGCTTTAGCTTAGCTTTAGCTTAGCTTTAGCTTAGCTTTCGCTCAGCTTCAGCTTAGCTTTAGCTTAGCTTTACCTTTACCTTTAGCTTAGCTTTAGCTTAGCTTTAGCTTTAGCTTAGCTGTAGCTTAGCTTTAGCTTAGCTTTAGCTTAGCGTAGCTTTAGCTTAACGTCAGCTTAGCTTTAGCTTAGCTTCAGCTTAACTGTAGCTTAGCTTTAGCTTAGCTTTAGCTCAACTTCTGCTTAGCTTTAGCTTAGCTTTAGCTTAGCTTAGCTTCAGCTTAGCTTTAGCTTTAGTTCTAGATTCAGCTTGACTTTAGCTTAGCTTTAGGTTAGCTTTAGCTTAGCTTGAGCTTAGCTTCAGCCTAGCTTTAGCTTAGCTGTAGCTTAGTGTTAGCTTAGCCTTAGCTTAGCTTTAGCCTAGCTTCAGCTCAGTGTTAGCTTAGCTTTAGCTTAGTTTTAGCTTAGCTTCAGCTTAGTGTTAGCTTAGCTTTAGCTTAGCTTTAGCTTAGCTCCAGCTTAGTGTTAGCTTAGCTTTAGCTCAGTGTTAGCTTAGCTTTAGCTTAGCTTTAGCTTAGCTTTAGATTTAGTTTTAGCTGTAGCTTAGCTTTAGCTTAGCTTTCGCTTAGCTTTAGCTTAACTTTAGCTGTGCTTTAGCGTAGCTTTACCTTTAGCTTTAGCTTAGCTTTAGCTTAGCTTGAGCTTAGCTTTAGCTTAGCTTTAGCTTAGCTTCAGCTTAGCTGTAGCTTAGCTTCATCTTAGCCTTAGCTTCGCTTTCGCTTAGCGTTCGCTTAGCTTCAGCTCAGCTTTAGCTTAGTTTTAACTTAGCTTGAGCTTAGCTTTAGCGTTAGCTGCAGCTTAGCTTTAGCTCAACTTTAGCTTAGCTTTAGCTTAGCTTCAGCTTAGCTTTAACTTAGGGTTAGCTTAGCCTTAGCTTAGCCTTAGCATAGCTTTAGCTTAGCTTCAGCTTAGCTTTAGCTTAGCTTCAGCTTGGCTTTAGCTTAGCTTCACTGTTGCTACGAATGCTGCTGTCCTAGGGGCTCCAACTCCTAGGTAGGGTCGCACTGGGATAATTGACGGCGATCTGGAGCTTCACCTGCTTCAAGTGCTGCACGAGGTTCCGCGTGGCACCAACCAGGTCGTCCTGCACTCTCTCAGTGCTGCCCCAGCGCTGCAGCACTAGGTCGTCCACTACGATCGCTGGCGCGACAGCCCCGAACTTCGCGACCATCTCGCCCAACGGTTGCAGCAGCATGAGCTTCATGAAGCCCGTGGCAAACGCATCCCCTGCGAGCACCGTCTGGTAGACCTGCAGCTCCTGCGAGCAGCGCCCGTCCAGGTGCAGGACCCTCGGCGCGCGGTACAGCGAAATCTGCAGCTTGGCCAGCCACAGCGGGAAGCCGTACTTGGTGGCCGCATGCACCAAGCCCTGATGAGAAACTTGCCCAAACGCTTTCCACAGGTCGAGCAGGATGCTGGCAGAGGCCCGGTCTTGGTCGGGACGTAGCTCCGCCATCATCGCGACCCACTCGGACCTCGTCTGCTGCTGCCACACCGCTCTGTCGCAAGAGCGACCCGAACAAGCCCACCAGTACGGCCTGTCATTGTCCTTCTCCCACTTCTGCATGAGGGGCCGCCTGGGCCCCCCGTGCACTCGTATCACCGCAGCAAGTAGGGCCATGGGACGGAGGCCTCCGTCGGCCTTGGGAATGAAGGCCATTTTTGCGATGAAAGAGCTGGGCCAGTCGGCCTTCGCCCCGATGGCCATGATGAGATCAATGAGCGCCTCGATGCCTTGGTCGTCCATGGGATTGAACTCGATGGGCCGTAAGCCGTCAACATTGGACCCAATCTGAGGCCTGAAAGGACGAGATCACCTTCCGCAGCTCAGCGACTGACTGCCTATCGGGGCGCTCTCCGAGATCTTCTGGCCACGCAATGCGGTGCCGCGCAGGCTCCTGCTCGCGCGGTCCCAGTAACCCGACCACTCGTCCACTAGCGTCTGCAGGCTCTGCTGGATGGTGGACGGTGGCTCGCCGTCTGGCTTGGCGGGCTTCGCGTTCCAGCTCTGCGCCATCTTGGCGACCGCGTGGATGCCGCCTGTGCCCGTGGCCACGGAGTGCAGAACCCACTCGCTGTAGTTGTGAGAGGCCTGGTCCATATCAGCCTTGACCACCTTCTCCGACCAGCTGAAACAGGTTGCACTGAGAAGGTCCAGCTGCGAGAGGGAGAAGCTGCTGGCCCCCGTAGCTATCACGTGAATGGCGCGCTGCAACTCGCTGAGCTCGGACGGGGGCCTGCTGACCAGCTTGCGCAAGGCGCGGAGCGCGCCCAGCCTCGTGAGCGGGCGCTCGATCTGCGCAGCATCCCTGAGACAGATGGCGATCGCCCTGCACCACGTCGATGCACGCCTGGCCCTCGGTAGCCTCGGCGGCGACGGCGCCGTAGTTGAAGTGCTCGCCAGCCAGGGTCGCTGCCCTCGGCCTGCGTACCTGTCGTGCTCGTGGTGAGGCCCGCACGCGTCGATCATGTTGACCTCCGCCTGGCCGATGAAGATGCGCCACATGCGGTCCAAGTCGCTGGTGTTGGCGACCTTCTCCCGCACCTCTTCCCAGGCGGGCGCGTGGTCTTTCGAGCAGCACGCTAGCGGCTTGGCCAGCGGGAGCTGCTTCGCAGCGCGCCTGACCGTGATGTTCTGGTGTCTGCTGGGCCCGAGCAGCTCGAGCGCGACAGGGTTGTGCGGGCTGAGGTCGAGCCCGTGAATGACGCTGGCCTTGGCCCCTCGAAAGCGCCTGGAAACCACGATGGAGTCGATGACCCTGCCAGCTGGCCTGCATGTGGCCTCGGTGGGCGCTGCCACCACCGCCTGCGCGGCCTGGAGACAGCCCGACTCCGCCAAGACCGACGGCTCCATGTTGAAGCCCCCTCCGACGACGAAGGGCCTGCTGGCAGCCTGGAGCGCCCTGAGCACCGCGTACAGCGTATCCGCGTTGCTCTTGTTGAGGCCGACATTGACCTCCAAGTAGATGTTGACCCACGCGATGCCGCCTCTACAGACGCCGCTGAAGTGGGGAATGATGGCTCGCCCTGGCACGAGCACAGCTGGCCTGCCAAGCAGGTCGAAAGGCCCGAGCCCGAGATGCTGGGGCGCCGTCTGTACGAGGCCTCCAGTACCCTGGGAGCCTGGCCCAGCGTTGACCGCTGGCGCTGCCTCCGAGACCCATCCGAGCCTGCGGAGCTGACCTTGTGCATCATGTGTGCGCCGTGAATCCAAGTGCGTCTCCTGGACGGCCACGAAGTCGCAGCGCCTGACAGTAGAGGTGCCCAGCAGGTTGGCGAACCGAGACCAGGCGTTGCAGTTGACTGTGAGCCCGACCCACCACCTGCCTTGCTCGTCCGACCCGCGGGGCAGGGTCGACGACCGACTGCCGCCGATCGCCAAGCTGCTACCCTCCCGTGGTGCGTGACCGCTTGGCAGCCCTGAGGGTGTCGAGCGCTTCCTGGAGCCGCTTCCTCTCGTTGTCGTCTGGCGCACTGCCGAGGAGCCCTCCTGGATCGTCGCAGCCCATGAACTTGTCGAAAACGTCCCCTTCTGGCTGGGCCATAGGGGTGTCCGCTTGATCGGCCCCGCCAGCCGCACCTGCACCTGCTCCTCCAGCTCCGCTTGCGGCGTGGCCGCCGCGCTGCTGTTCAGGCCCAGGGGGAGGGACTGCGGCTGCGGCCGAAGTGGCCATCTCGCCCAGGAGCGTGGCGAGGCTGTCCACGACGTCCGCCCCAGACTTGCCCTCGGTGTCGATGGTGGCGACCTTCTCTTTGAGCGTGCGGATGGTTCCTCCACTGTGGTGGCCGAGTAGAGCTTGGCCGCCTGCTTCTTCGCCTCCTCGAGCTCCGCCTTGCGGTCAGCGAGGGCCTTCTCCGCGTCCGCGAGCGCCTCCAAAGCCTTGCGTGAGTTCTCCAAGAGACGTTCACGCTTTGCTGCTGCGTCGGCGACGGCGAGGGAGGCTTGGTCGACTGCCAAGGGGAGCTTCCGCGCCTCTGTGCCCAAGACCCCAGCGGCTGCCTTTCGGCGTGCCAGCTCGACCTTGTCACGACTGCTGCGGGAGAGGACGTCCTTGACGAGGTCGTACGACTCCAGAGCCATGGCGGCGTAGGCGGCGATCTTCTCGGGGCCAAGGGTGACGGTGGTGCTGGCTTTGGGCCCTCCTCCATTAGGTCCGAGCCCTTTGCCTGCACGCCCTTTGCCGCCGCCCTTGGGACCTTTGTGCCAAGGAGCTCCTTCTCCTCCGCCTCCGACTGCCCACTTGCTACGTGGCATGATGTCGGCGTCGTTCGCAGCGGGCACGTTGCGGTCCGAGTGCTTGCCCTTGCAGCCAGCCCTGATGCAGAGTGAGAGGTGCTGCGGGGTATAGCCACCGCAACGCACACACTGCCAGCACTTCGCCATGGGAGCAAGACGGCCCAGGCAACCAGGCCGAGGAAGAGGACTGCGCACCCTCGGGCAGAGGGAGGCAGGTGATGACCAGGGGCGGACCTGGCACCACAAAAGGTTGGATTGCAAGCTCGGGGAACAGAGCTATCCCGTTTGCGCCTGGAGGCTAGCAGCCCCCCAAGCATTGGGTCTTGAGCCAAAATGGCTACGGGTGCCACTGTGGCCTTCGGTGGAGCTCCCTATGGGGCCACGATCCTTGTGAGGGGTGTGCCGAAATGGCCCAAGGCCGCCATGCGAACGCTGCCACTGGGGCCTTCGGAGGGGCCACGATCCTCGTGAGGGGTGTGCCGAAATGGCCCGAGGCCACCATGCGAACGCTGCCACTGGGGCCTTCGGTGGAGCTCCCTATGAGGCCACGAAACGCTGTACTGGGTGGGTGAAACGCAGGGAGGAAGGGGGAGGATGGCAAGGAGGAGAGGAGAGGAGGAGGAGGAGGAGGAGGAGGAGGAGGAGGAGGAGGAGGAGGAGGAGGAGGAGAGGAGGAGGAACCCGGGGCGTCGTCTCTTCAAAACGAGGACCCAACACCACAGGATGGTTGGGAAATAGTCAAAACAATCGTCCCCGAACTATTCTTAGACTAGCTTTGAATATTCCTCCTGTTGAGTGACACGCCCGACTTCAGCCTAGCCGTCGTCCTCGGTTCCCTTCTACTGTTCCTGGTCGTCCTCCTCCTCCTCCTCCTTCTCCTTTGTCCTTCCCGGATCGGCGGAACAACGCAAGCCTCTGGAATATGATGAGCTCCTTTTCGCGTCCCTGGAAATTGTCCACCGACGCAATCTCGAGGAGCATCGGGTCGGTGTCGGTGGGCACTGCCGACCTCAGGACACGCCGGAGACAACGGACCTGCGCGAGATAGGGAGTGACGATGCCAACGTCCGCCACACCGAGCTCCCCCTTCGCGAGGACGTCACGGAGGAGGCCCGCGATGACCTCCGCCTCGCCGACATTCATCGTCGAGTCGCCCTCCTTGGACTCCTCGGAGTCGACCTGCCGGAAGCACAGGGGCACGTCCCGCCGCGGCCACGAGGGCCCGAGGGGTGGTGGCCGCTGCTCTCCGGTGACGCCGCTCCCCAGCTTCCCCTGGTAGAACGCCCGGGCAGAGAAGGCCGCGATGAGCGGGTGGCTCCGGTACTGCGTATCGAGCATGCGTGGTGCGTGCTATGCCCGAGCCTCCCCGTGGCATCTCCTCCCCCCGTAGACCGCCGGAATGGCAACAGAGCTCGGGGAAAACCACACACCACACAAACACTCATACACACAAACACAGACACAGACACAGACGCAGACACAGACACAGACACAGACACAGACACAGACACACACAGAGTCTTACGGAACAGTGTGCTGCCGTCCAACCAAGCAGTCACCCAGAGGCCTCACGCCTGCTGGCACTCGGGACCGAAGTGAAGCTCAGGGGTAGCGCGCACAAAATGTGTGATGGAAGGCCGCCACCCTCCATCAAGCGGGTGTAGAGCGACACGCTTAAACCCCGCGCCTCCGCCTCTGAGCTCTGCACTGTGGGAGGCAGCTGACAGTGGTCGCCAACACAGACGAGTTGCTGGGTGCCTCGGAGGATCACCGGCACTATGGCGGAAAGCTCGGTGGCCTGGGCTGCCTCGTCAATAAGGATGCCTGCGAAAGAGAAGGAGGAAAAGAAGTCGCCCCCAGCAGCGATGGAAGTGGCGCAGATCACCTCTGCGGAGCGGAGCACGCGCATCTGCAGGTCGTAGCGCATTTTTGGGGTCAGGCCCTTCGCCTTCCCTTTCTCCTTTCCCTTGCCTTTGCCCTTGTCCTCTTCGTCCCTATCAGGTGTGGCGTCCTCATTCTCGCTGTCTGAGCCCTTTGCGTCTTTCTCCTTTTGTTTCATCTCCTCGTGCGCTTTCACCAACTCTCGTTCGAGAATTGTCTCCAATGTGATTTCATTGATGATCTGGTTCACCTTCTCCGGCCTCCCCACACGCATCACATTCACACCTTGCGCCCGCAAACCCATGGCGATGTTGTCCACAGCGACGTTACTGTCAGATGTTGCCAGCAGCGGGCGGAGCCCAGCTCCAGCCCACATTTTCAGAATCTGAACAGACACATGTGTCTTCCCTGTGCCAGGCGGACCCTGGATGATCGTACAGGCCTGCTCCAAAGCAGTACCCACTGCTCCGCGCTGCGATGAGTTGAGGTGTGTCAACTTCGGTACTTCGTCCAAGGCTGCCTGGATCTTCTCGGAACTCTTGGTCTGGGCAGGCCTCGACTTTGCGAGCTTCCGTGTCACAGCCTGGTCCTGGGCAGACCGACAAGTACCGATACCGCTGCTCCCCAGACTCCTCCCGGGTGGTGCGCTCTGAGCAGGACTTCGAGACGAATCTAGCGGTGGTAACGAGGGCCTCCGATGGAGGCCAGAAAAGGGGGAAAACGGGCGGTGGGGCAGCGGAATGAGTACCTTTCCCTCCTCTGAGGTTGGTCCTTCGCGCGTGACTTGGTCACTGGAGCGGCAACGCTCTGGGCCTTCCCACGCCAGCGCGCAACCCAAGAATCCACACCCCCGACCCTGGCGGCGACCAGGAGCTCGCAGACATTGTTCCGGGGCTTCGTGATGAGGTTAAGGAGTGCTTGCAACTGCCTCTCGTACAGCGTGCCGTTGGCAGACCGGAATACCAGAAGAAGAAACAATTGCATAAACATGAACGTTCGGCGCTCCGCGCGGATTTCTTGGATCGGCCCCTGGGCCCCCAGCGGCGCCTCCGGCGCCGCTCCTGGCGCGCGGAGGGCGCCAGGGAGGGGGGTCCAGCGCAGATCCAAGAAATGCGCGCGGAACGTCATAAAGTTGTGTCTGTGCCGTTTTTTCTTCTTCGAAATACGTTCCAAGAGCTCGTCATGGCGTTGTCGGGCCACGAGCCGCGAACCTTGACCACCATCTGTGCAGCCTCGCGACCCTTGCCGCCCGACTTCAGGTCTGCAATGGTGCCCTCCAGCTTCATGCCACCCTCGCTGTCCCCAGCCTCCACGAGACTCACGGAGTCGCCCTTCTTCAAGGAAGATCGGTCCATGCCATGGCTCGGCAAGTGGAGAACCCCCATTTCACTTCCTGGGTCTTCCCAACCTAGGGCATCAGTCTTCCTCCCGTCCTTGCGGCCGAAGACACCGCCGCACTCCAGACCCTGGAGCTCGGGCCCCGAGCGCCTGGCCTTGCGCCGGAGCTGCCGCAGCTCCTCGAGGTGCTCCAGATGCAGCAGGGCACAGAAGTGGCCAAAGTACTCGGCAGCAGGACCAGACCCGTCTGGTGCCAGAAGCCGGCCGCGCAGCTTCTGCACGTCCACCCCGCTCATGACCCGCAGCGCCTCCTCCCGAGCCGAACCACTGCGCCCTCTGGCGTCGGCGATCCGCAGACTGTCCGCCTGCCGGCCGCCCTTCCGCGCGACGAGCCAGCCCGACGGCGGCGGGGTCTTGGAGCTACGACTCGTCCATGCAAGCTCCTCTCCGCCAGTGGTCTTGCGCGTGAAGACCCAGCCCTCGTCGGCACCCTGCTTCTTCCTGTAGTGGACCACGATGACGTCCTGTCGGTCGCCTGCACCTTGCTCCTCCATCGCAAACGCCATCTTTTCAGCCTTCCCAGCGCCCTTGTCCTTGCGTCTGGCGGGTCTTTCATCATCGCGGGCTGGAGCTGTCTGACCTACGAGCTTCTCGTACACTGGCTTGTGGTGGCAAGTCATCTCAGTGCTCAATTGGTAGCGACCGTTGAGCTCTGGCCTCGCCAGGCAGCCCGTGAAACATATGAACTTGGGCGCAGAGTTGCTGCTCGACTCGTCGTCTGTCATGTTAGCTGCGGCCTCCTCAAGCTCCCGCTCGGCCTCGGCCTTTTCCTGCGCGTCGAAGCCTTGCGGCAGCAGCGGTAGCGCAGGCGACACTCTCGGCAAGCCCAGGTTGAGCCACAAGCGGATCTGCTGCGCGGGTGCGCCCTGCTGGATGAGCGCTCCCAAGCCCCGCAGGAATGCCTCCACGCCGATCGTAGCGCCGCTGGAGCCGACGAGCCCAAGGGCCATGGCGAACTGCACGGCGCCTGGGCGTCTGAAAAAAACAATTTCCTCAATACCTATACGGCCACCCTTCGGGTGATATGGAGGTTCAGGGGGGGGGAGGGGGCACCAACGTCTAATTCAATCGGTCTCAAGTCGATGGAAACCTCATTTTTACAGCTGATCCCAATATCGATCTCACGATCGATCTCACGATTATTCTCACAACGGATATCACGATCGATCTCACAATCAATCTCACTATCGATTTGACAATCGAACTCACGATCGATCTCACAAGCGATCTCCTGATCGATCTCAAAACAGATCTCAGTATCGATATCCAAATCGATCTCCCAATAGATCGGACAATCGCACTCACTATCGATCTCACACTCGGACTCACTATCGTTCGCACAACAGTGATCACTACCGATCTCACTATCGATATCGCAATCGATCACACCATGGACCTCACTATCGGTGTCACGATCGATCTCACAATCGATCTCACTATCGATGTCACTATCGATCCCGATATATATATATATATATATATACATATATATAAATATAATATATTTATATATATATATATTAAACGAGCGATCCCACAATCGATCCCACAACAGATCCCACAATCAAGATTACAACATATCCCACTATCGCTACCACAACAAACCTCACTATCGATCTCACAATCAATATCACGATCGATCTCACAACACATCCCAGTAACAGTCGATCCCACTATAGATCTCACGAGCGATCTCACGATGGATACCACCATCGACCTCACAATCGATCTCACAACATATTTCACGATTGGTATCACAATATATTAAGTAGTCGATCTCACTACAGACCTCAATCTCAATCTCACCATCGATCTCAAAACAGATCTCACAATCAATCTCAACATCGATACCACTATCGATTTGTCAATCAGACTCACTATCGCTCTCACAAGCGAGGTCACGAGCAATCTCACAACAGATCTCACCATCGATCTCCCAAACGATCTCACCATCGATCTGACGATCGAACTCACCATACATCTCACATTCGGACTCACGATCGACCTCGCACAAGTTACCACATCGGTCTCACTATCAATACCACAATCGATCCCACCATCGGTCTCACTATCGAGCTCACACAAGATCACACGGTCGATCTCACAACAAATGTCACAATCGATCTCACTGTCGATCTCACCGCCACGCTACCGACGGGACACCACGCGCCACCGACGGGACACCCCGCGCCACCGACGGGACACCGCCGCGCCATCGACGGGACACTGACGGGTCACCGCAGAGCCACCAACGGAACAACCCCGGCGCGCCCGGGGGGAGGGGCGGACAACGGGCTCCACAGCCCCTAGCCACGTCGGCATCATTCCTCTCGCGCGTCCACACAGCTTCACGTCGCCCGCACGCACGACACGAACACGAAACCGAAACAGATTTCCTGGTGGAGGGCTAGGCGTTCCACTGAGGTCTCACTCCTTCACCTCCGATCTCCGCAGAGGAATTTCAGCAGGAAAGCAGAAGCACGAAACGGAGCAGATGTAAGGCACTCATGTGCATCTGCCACCATGTCACCTGGCGGGTAGCAGAGTGGCAGAACGCCGGGGCTCTGTGTCAGAGTGAGGGGGCCGAACGGTCATTCACTGTCCCTGGGCGCGTCGTTGAAGTGGGGTTCCGCGATGCGGATTGTTGTTGCGATGCTGCGTTGAAATCACTTTTCAAAAACTCGCCAGCCCAACTGGCCAGAGGCGTGCTGCAATCACTGGTACCTGGGGCGGCCCCCGGGGGGTCCGCGGCCGAAAAGTACCCCGAGCAGGTCCAGGGCAGGTCCACGGCAAGTTCCCATCAGAGGTGGTTATGCTTCTGGGCGCCGCCCTCAGGGCCTCCCAAGAGCCCCAAGAGCGGCCCAGAGGCCCCAAGAAGCCGTCTAGATGGACCTAATTAGAGGCCTCCGGGACACGATAAGATCGTCCAGGACGCCCAAGGTGGCCCCCAGACGGCCAACGAGGCCTCCAACAGCACCCCCCAGAAAGCCAAGAGGCAAAATTAATAGATTTCCATTCGTTTTTGATGGATTTGGGCGTTCTCGCCTTTTCGGCTTCCCGACGCTCCAAGACACCCCGAGATCGCCCCAACACGGTCCAACAGGCACCAAGGGGGCCCAGAACGGCCCAAGAGGGCTCCAAGACGACCCAAGACGCATCCTATACGGCCCACAAGAGCCCCAGGACGGTCCCAAAAAGGGAACCATAATCAGGGGAAACCTCAACGGAAATTCCGAGCTCTCGGCCCCAAGAGGCGCCCAGGAGGTCCCACGAGGCCCCCAAAAAGGCCCACAAGAGGCCCACAAGAGGCCCCCAAGAGGCCCCCAAGAGGCCTTTTTTTCCCCCAAGCCCCCAGCGGGTCCCGCCACGGGGCTCGTCCGCCGCAGACTGCGGCAAGCCTCAGGCCTGATTGGCCTGGCCCAGATGGTTGCCCTCCAGCTCGGACGTCACGTTCACCATGCTCACATACTTGAACGCCCCCCTCGGCAGCTTCTGGAGCTGCTCCTCAAGCCCCTCGCCGCGCTGGCAGGACGGCGCCCCGCTCCATCGGCTTGCCATTCTGCGGGTTCTTACCCGCCAGAATCCTGTCCCGCTTTTTCCTCTTCGCATCATCCTTGGTGGATCGCCCACGGGGCGCCAGCGGGCCTGGGCAGGCAGCCCCCAGACCCGCCCGACGCCTTGCCGAGTGAGCACCGCACACCACGCACACCACGTACGGGCCATGGACTTCGACACGATGCGGCCTGCCCTGCTCCTCAGGCACAGCACGTTCTTCGCGTTGTTCTCCAGGCCGCGCTGCTGCTGGTGATGCTGCGGCTGCGGCCGCCGCTGCGATGGCCACGCTGGCCTCCAGCGAGCTGCCTGTTCCCGCACTGCTCGTGCCTGTTGCCTGCCAGAATGGTCGTGCGCATTCCGCTTGCCACATCTTCAGGCGCATGCGATTGGATGCCGCACGAAAGCCACACCTCATGCACACCTGCCAACCGCCCGTCTCCACGACGTCGTGCTCGGTCAGGGTCAGCATCGGCTTCGGCACTCTTCGCTTCGGCACACCTTTCTCTTTGGGCGGCACGTCTGGCCACGTACCGCCCATCTTTTGGTACCACCAACCAATGTTCTGCAGCGCCCAACGTACTCGCCCTGCGAGGTCCTCCAGCGCTTGGTGCTTGCCGTAGTGTACATCCATCTCCGCGCCCGCCTTTGCCAGCAGGTCCTCCTCGCTGCTGCCCTTCGCAATCTTCAGGTCCTCACCCTCAAGCTGCCCGATCCTGCTCTTGGACCTGTGGGCCTTCACGTGCTTCACGCAATGAATATCAAGGTCCAGGTCCTTCACCTTATGCCAGATCCTTCGCCACAGGTCTGCGTGTGGGCGCTTCCAGCTCGTGCACCACAGCTCTCCTCTCTGCAAGCCTTCCACGATGCCCTTGTGGTCTGTATAGACTCGTCCTGGCGACAGCATTCGCTCCATCACCTTGAGGAAGGCCCACATCTCGGCTCTCTTAACCCTCCTGTGGATCGGTAGCGAGCACGGCAGCGGACCCCACATCTGCATCTTCGCGGTGCCGTTGTCGTTGAGGGACATCGCTGCCCAGCCCGTCTGCGCCCAGTCGCTGTATCCGAGCTTCGAGCCGTCGCAGACGATGTCGCCTGTGCAGTAGTCCTCCTCACCGTCGACCACTTGTCCGTAGTACTGGTCCTCCTCGATACCCACGAACTTCCAGTCCGCCTCTGGCGACCTCACCAGCCCGCGCGTCCACGGCATGTTGGTGTCCTGCTGCTCCGCCACGTGATGCCAGTCCGCCTGCGCCTGCAGCCGCTGGCCCCTGAGCGCGTGGCACTTGTAATACCGATGATGATCGGTGCCCACCGCCTCTCCACAGGCCAAGCAAATGTCCGTGGGTACGATATTGCACCTGCACAGCTTCTCCATAGTCCACGCACCTCCGACGAATACCTTTTTCGCCGCATTCCTCGCGTGCTTCGGGAAGCCACGTGCTCGTAGCTGCGCGACAGCTGGCGCCAACAACGGCATTGGGCTCAGGCTCTTGGACTCCTCCGCCTGCGTCCATTCCTCCCAGAGGGTTGCCTGCACGTCCTTGCGCACCATCGCCGCGATGTCCATGGGGCACACCTGCTGCATGTTCAACACGAAACCCTCCTTTGAGACGAAAGTGTGCCACGCAGGCCATGTCCACGTAGCCCTCCTTATTCACATGATGACTGCCCCTGCTGGACCTCGCACTCGGGCCCAAGCAGGCGTCATGCCGACCTCCTGCTGCTGCCGCCCCCATGCCCACTGCAACATAGTGGCTATGTTGTCCCATTGACCTCCTCCGTCCTCGCCGTGTGCGCCATGCCATAGTGCCCGCGCCCACCTCACTATGGGCGCCTCTGTGACCTCGTATGTAGGCTCCTCCTGCGCAACTGCCAGCTGCAAGGTGAGGCTGCGGGCTCCTCGTCCCTCTGGTAGCAGTCGCCCTGCCTCTCGCCGTAGCTGTCGGAGCTGATGGTCTGGCATGCCCAAGCACTTGCATCCATACATAACCGAGCGCTTCAGGCCACACTTGTACACCAAGCCAATACCCCTGGTCATGTTTCGCCCGCCCTTTAGAGCGAGCAGCCTACGACTCCTGACCTTCATGACAACGTGCCTCTTGCCGCTCTTGGTCTTCACCGCCGTGCCGTGCGTGACGATGTCGACCCCCAAATATGGACATGCCCTCACCACTGGCAAACCTCGCTCCTGCATCGGCCCTGTCACTGCCCTTCGCGCCCACGTGGTGCTCGCCATCACTGCACCTTTGCCCTTGCTGTCCACGGAGAACTTCAAGCCCAGCTTCTCGAAGCCTCGGAAGCAGCTGTCAATCGTCTCTCCGAACTCCGTGACTATGTGCCTATGCTGCTGTCGCAGCCGCACGCACAGGTCGTCCACGTACATCCTCCAGCGCGCCCTCGGTCTTTCGGCCACCAGGCCATCCGCCGTGGCCTGAATGACCATCTTCAGGAAGCATACCGAGAACTTGCTACCCGCAGTGATGGTGGTGACCGTCTCGGTCTCACTGGACACCGAGTCCCCTACGATGAGGCGCCTGGTCATGGCGAAGTATGAGCACACCACAGCTAGCACCCCTGTGTTGAAATTGAGCTGCTTTCCCGCTTCCCACAACACGTGCAAGCTGACCTTCTCGAAAGCCTTTACCAAGTCCAGAACGGCCGTTACCGTCGCCTGCGTCTCCTCGCTCTGCTCCTCGACATCGCCCATCTCATGGCTGAACAACACCTCCCAGGGCGCGTCCCCCGCCGCCTTGCCGTAGCTCGTGCAATCCCAACTCCGATAGTTCTTCTTGGCCCACTCGACCATGTACGGCTCTCGCATAATCTCCCACACTCTGATGGCAGTGGGCAGAAGCCCGATGACCCTGTCCGTGGTGTAGGTCTTCGGGATCATGAAGAATAGCACAGTGCCCATGTGGATGGGCCAGCGCAGCGTCCGCTCCACCTCCACGTATAAGCCCAACAGCTTGACGTAGGCCTCGTCCGACGCACCCTGCAACATAGAGGGGTGCCACCTGTCGACTCCAACCCCCGTCTTTTTCCTGAAGGTGCGCGCTGCCTCCTTAAGCTTGTCGACGTCCTGGTCTGTGAAGGGCTGAGCTTGTCACGTTCTTCGCGCTCCCACGGCCGCTCCGCCTTCTGGATCTGTTCGCCGACCCTCCAGACCACGTTCCACTCCTTGAGGGTGTACTCAACTGCCTCGACGGGGCCCGCCGAGTCCTCCATGGAGCCTGCCCTGCGTGGTCTCCATACTGGTGCAGCCTTGATCAACTTGTGTAAACCACCCGCTGCTCCTGCTGCCGCCTCCTGCAACCTGTCTGCCCAGCGTGCTCGCCTCTCCTTGAGCAGCTTCTGGTCGTACTCCTTCATCTTGCCCTGGCTCTCCTGCATCCATTGCTGCAGCTTCACTTCCTGCTGCGCTCCTCGGAGTAGCCCAGCGGCCAGCAGTCCGCACCTGGCCTGCCACCTCCCCTGCTCCTTTGCGTTGACGTGCTTGGTCCTCTGGTGCGTGATGATGAACTGGTGCTCCTGCGCGATTGCCTCCTCCTGTCGGCGCCTCTGAATGTCGCCAGTTCTCGCCAGCTTGAGCCTCGCGCATGCCCCTTGCAAGCTCTGTAGCGTCCTCGCGAGCCACCTCCACCAAACTGCTTCCCTGGCGGCTGTCGGCGCGTTGGCACCACCGAAACTTAGCGGCTTGATCCTCCGTGTCGGCTCCTCGGCCCGCCCTGCTGCAGGGTGGTCGGGTGCCCATTCGAGTCCTCGTGCTGCGAAGGCCTCCTGCTCCAACGTCTGCATGTACTGCCTCCACTCCTGGTTGGCCACCTCCTGCGACCTGAAGCTCGCGATCTCTTGATACTGCGGCGGCGCTGGGGTGCGTTCGATGCCCAGCTCTGGCAGCTTCTTTGGCTTCTCCAAAACCCTGACCATTCGCTCCTGCGCCTTGAGCCTGAGTGTTAGCCCCACTGGCTTGTGGGGCGCCGACGGCCACTCCTCCTGCACTCTGACGTACATCACCTGGTTGACGAGGCTGTCCGCCACGATGAAGTAGTCGATCTCGCTCACGCCGTACGCATGTCTGCACGTACCACAACTGGCCCCTGACGCGACTACCCGCGCCTTGGCCATCTTGACGCTCTCCACCTCCGTCATCTTTTCAGGCGCCCCTTGGAAATCGCCCCCGATTATCCACGGCACGCCGGGCGCCTCCAACTGGCCTATCACCTTGTTGATGATCTCCGTGTTCCTGAACGACATCCCCTCTGCCGTCCACAAGTATACCGCCGCGTAGATGATGCCCTTGCCGACCGATAGCCATGCCGCTGCGGCCCTCCCTGGGCTGTTTCGCGGTGACAAATCCCACTTCTCCTTGCCAAACATGTACGTCATGCCGATGCACCTGGGCGCCGCAACCGCCACGCCCGCCGAGGTGCCTGCTTCTCCACCTGGACCTATCGTCGGGTTCGCTGCGACCCCGCCGAACTGGTACCCCTTCGCCTTCATGCTCTGCGGCACGACCGCGATCTTGTCGCCCGTGAGGCGATGCTCTTGCACTGCGTAGCACTGCAGCAGGCCCCCCTTCTGAGCTCTCGACCCTCTCTTTGATGGTACCCCACCCCGAGCCGTTGAACGTCCACAGGGTGAGGCTCTCGAACTTGTTCTGGCGGTGCCTGCTAGGAGCGCGTGGCCCGCTTATTGTTCTCCGCAAGGCTGGCGCACACCTCGAGCCACCTCTTTCGCTGTGCTTCGCTGGCATCCTCAGGCACCCCACCTGCATGTAGCCACTCTTGTTCTTCTGGCGACAGCTGAGGTCCCTGCTCGCGTCCTGCTTGCCCACCTCTGGCTGCGCCTGTGCCCCCGCTGCTGCCACCAGCAGGAGCATCACCAGCCTCTTCAGTGTCCATGCCGTCCTTGTCTTCCTTGGGCTCCTCCCTGACGTTGTCCAGCACCCTGGCGAGTGCTGCGAACACGTGCTCGTGCTCCTCTTTGCTGATGCCGCTTCCTCCGACGGCCCCTTCGTGCTGCTTCTGCATCGCCGTGAGGAAGCCTTTACCCTTGATGGAGACGTCCTGCACCTTGAGCTCCGACTCCTTGGCCTTTGCGACCTCGAGCTGCTCCCTTTTCTTGGCGAGCTTCTCCTGCGCCTCCTGCATTGCCTTCTGATGCCGCTTGACCTCGCCATAGATGGCCGCCTCCTCCTTCTCGAGATTCTCCCTGGCAGCCCGTGCCTTGGTGAGCTGGACCGAGTGCGGTTTCGTGCTTTGCTTGGCGTCCCTGGCCCGCATGTAGCGCTCATGCGCTTGCTGGTACTCAATGGACTGGTCTCCCCACTCGGATCTGCACGATTGATCCCACCTGAAGAGCTTATCCAGGTCCACGGGCTTCTCGTCGTCTTCATCCTCGTGGGTGGCGTGCTGCTGCTTCTTGAAGTCCTGAAGCTGTGCCCGCATGGTGTCCATCTGCTTCTGGAGCGCAACCTCTCGCTTCGTCGGGCCCAACAACACGCCCTTGTACGTCGGTCCTTTGACGTCCTTGTACGTCGGTCCTTTGCGTTGCGCCCGGGCCCCACACCCCCGACACTTCTTGCGCGTAACATAGTTGTCCGCCACGCCACAGCTGCAGGACCAGTAACCGTTGTACGAGCGCGGCCAGCCCCATGCCGCCATTGTGCGCCCGACTGCCGAACGGTAAACCGATCTGCCTGCCGCGGATTAGCGGTATCCCTTTGACCACCAGGGCGAATGCCCCGCGCGTTGGTCATCTTGAGCCAAAATGACTACGGAGAGGCCCCCAAGAGGCCCCCAAGAGGCCCCCAAGAGGCACCCAAGAGGCTCCCGAGAGGCCCCAAGGGGCCCCCAAGAGGCCCCCAAGAGGCTCCCAAGAAGCGCCTGAGAGGCTCCCAGTGAGGCCCCAAGAGGCCCCAAGATACCCCCAGAAGAGGCTCCCGAAACCACAATGGGCCTCCAGGAAGCCCCAAGGCTCCCATAAAACCTCAAGGGGCATCAAACTGCTCCCCAGAGGCCCCTGAGAGCCCTCCGGAGAGGTCCCAAGAAGCATCCATGAGGACTCTGACCCACAACCCAAGTACGTCTGGAAGCTTTGCTGGAGCTCTCTTGGGCCGTCTTGGCGCCCTCTGCGGCAGGTCTATCGGCTCTCTCCGACAGGGTGTGGGCCACACATCTCCAAAAAACTCCTCGAAGACAGTCCTGCCTGCCCCACCGTACCCCATGGGTACGAGCACACCACCATGCAGCCACTGTGATGCGAAATGGACTGGGCCGAAGCGATTCAAAAACTACGGTCGATCCCCGCGCCCGGAACCCATTGCGTTCTTCGACAAAATATGCTCCTCCCAGGGCTCGCACGCTGTGGTGTTGCGAGGTCTTTGACATCCACGGCCAACGGACCCAGTCGGGGCAGCGAGAGGCCCGAACCCATCCAGCGGAGGCAGGATGGGAGGGCGGACAAGGATGGCGCAGTGGCCTCGGCGTCTCGGGGCCCCGCCAAGCAGGGAGGTCCGAGCCCGAGCCCCAGGGCGGGAGACCCTGCGGCCAAGCCTGTGTCGTCGCAAGCCGCAGCGAGTAGCTCGAGAGGGCCGCGCCACCAAACTGCAACGCAGCCGACCCGAGGACGAACCAGCCTCTGGGCCAGCAGCGAGCGGAGCACGTTCCTCGTCCCCGCGCGGCTCGAAAGACACCGCTCTCGAGACGGAGCGGTCGAAGAGGTGCGCGGACGCACCGACCGAGCCCCCCCGATGGTCGGCGGCGAGCGGGGGGGGAGTGAGAAGAAAAAGGCCTTCTCAGAAGGCTCGGAAGTCCCCCGGCCTTCCGAGAAGTTGTCTGCGCCTTCCCCGAGGACGCCAAAAACTTCTGAGAAGACACGAGGGCTTCTGAGAAACCCCGCTGCCTTCTGAGAGAGCCTGCTCCTTCTCATTCCCCCCTTGCGCTCGCAGCCGGGACGGGGCCGACGGCCCGGCAAGAGGAGGGAGGTCGAGCGAGCGCCGAACCGTGCAGGGCAGAGACAGACGCTGCGACGCGAGAGGCTCGGAGTTCCTCGAGCTCCTCGGGGTCGGCGCCGACCGAGGAGCGAGCCTTCGGACCTTGCACCACCGATGGGCCGGGAGGGGGAGGAGACTCGAAGGGAGCAAGGCCCACCTCCTCCATATCTTCGTGCAACCAAAACGCGCGGCTTCATTCTCCTCGTGGAGATCGCAAGCACCCTCTTCTGGCGGAGGCGCAGGTGATCCCGCTTGGGCATCAAGGGGTTCCGTGGGATCTTGCTCCTCTTTGTCAGAGATTGCGGCGGATGTGCGAAAGACAATGTCAAGTCCGTCCAAGTCTGCACGCGCCCGATGGAAGCATTTGCGGAATCGGGCCCAGACTTCCTTGCGCCGAACGTCCCCCGCGGACCAGGACTCCTTGCCACGGTCTGGATCCGACGCATGCGCGCCGAGGCAAAAAAAAAAAAAACATGGGTCAGCCAACCCTCGAAGCTGACCCCAACTCGCGTGGGGGGGGGAACGCCCAACAAAAACAAACGACGCTGCCATTGCTTGCCCGCGACGACGCAAAGGTGCCCAAACGAAAACAACTTCTGAGGGCTGACCTTTAAGGATTAGACACACACACACGCACAAAGGCGGACAGGATGAGGCCTGGGAGCTCCTCAAGCACTTGCTGCACTGCCAGAGTTTGCCGACCCAGCCCCACGCGCGCCCAGCTACCCTCAGTCGAGAGGGACAACCTTGGCCCGCGGGGGCCCTGGCCAAAAACACAACATCTTCGTAGCTAGTTGAGTGGCGGCCCTGGCAAGAAGGATCGCGAAACTTAGCCTCTCTCGAAACTCGCCATCCATCTTTGGATGCAGACGGGCGCCCTGCTTCGCCGCCTCGTCTGCAGCATTATTGCCAGCAGCGTGCGCGCGCTCAGCGGCTGGAAGGGAAGCGTCATCCTCGCGATGCACCCCCGCCGTCCCCGGCGAAAACAGGAGCTGCTCTGCAAAAGCGCCTGCCTGCATCGCAAGCCCGCTGCAGGGGCGCCACTGGGAGAGCCACTCCCCGCAACACAACCTGATGAACTTGTGTAATCCAATACCCGGATAGCAGGGCGCCGAAGGCCGTGGAAATGCCTTTTCGAAGAACTCTGGATGGACCTTGGAGGAGTTTCCGAAGGGCCGTCTGCAGAGCTTTGATGCACGCGCATTGAGAAACGCTTGAACAAAGGCCTCTCGGGACACGCTGCAGGTTCAAGCAGCTTTCCCCCGGGATTTCTTATCGCAAAAAAGCCTGGGCGACCCCCAGGGCTACCGTGCGGCTCCGGCTTCACAATATGCAGCCCTATGGGCTCTCTACGAACTATCCGGAACTGATTCGCTACAACCTGGCAATCACTAGAAGACGTCGCGGCGCCAAGAAGCGCGTTCGCTGCCGACGTCGGGGCAGCGATACTGGCCATGGGAAAGCCGCCGCCGAGCGCACCGCACATGCGAGCAAAAGTCTGTCCAGCCCCGTCGACCATCACAGTCCCCCAGCCCGATCCGGGCAACTCTTGAACAGCGTGACCAATGCACGAGCCATCCAGAGAAACAGCCCTTTGAAATTCCCTCACCCCCTCGGGCAGCGGCCGAACCCCCCGGGCCTCGTGGGCCTCTGAGGAAAACCTGCTAAACCAACGGGGCCCATGGGGCCCCCGAGAGGCCCGGGGGCGCGAGCGGCAAGACGGGGGGAAAGCCCAATCGTTCAAAACCCGAACAAATTTTACACAGGAGGCGCCTACCACCAACTTAGATACGGGAGTCTTCGCCATGCGGGCAGTACCGCAAGCGGTGGGGGATAGCGTCTCCCGCCTGTCCACGCAGCGTGTACGCGTCCTCTACGCAGTAGCCCGCTTCGGCAGCCCTGCTGAGACCGTCTGACACGCCAGCGCCCTGGTGGGGCTCTTTTTCCCCCCGGGACACTTCAAGGGCGCCAGAGCGGCGTCGGTGTCGCAACGCAAACGGCCCACGCCGCGGCACTTGGGCCCAGCCTCGATTTCCAGGCCGCGAAGGACCGAGCTCTTCAGGACACGCATTAAAAGAGCGGGGGCGGGAAGGGAGAGATGCATGCTCGTCCCGCGGTCGTTTGGCATCGCGCATGGGCTGGGCATGGCCCAATCCAGCCCTCTGAGGGAGAGACGCATGGCCCCGATGGCCCCCCACGCAGGACCTCCAGGACCTCCGAGGTTAGCTGCGCGCGGCCGCCTGAAACACTCTCGCATCCTCCCGCCTCGAACACGAAGGGGGCACAATCTGCGACGACCGCAGCTCCTTGCAATATCTGACAACAGGTGCAATCGAACCGTGCCAAGCAAGGCCCTTCTCTATCCAGATGAGCAGGGCGTGTGATCTCCCGCCCGCCGAATGTCTCATGGCGGCGGCCGCTGGCCAAATAATATTTACCACCTCGCCGTCAACCATGCCGCGCGCCTCTGGGCCCGTTGGGCGCGCGAAAAAACCTGCGAACACACGGGAACCTTAGTGGCCCGATGCTCCAGCGCCCCGCGCCGGCGGACTGGGCGCCCGTTGCGCCTCGTCGCCGCAGACAGCCAAGGTGTCGCCTTAACATTTCTACCCCTGACACGGTCACTCGCCACTGGGGCGCTGTCGATCCCGAGGTCGGCAGTGGTCTCGCGACGGGGCCCGACAAGGGCCCCGAACACTTTTCCACGATATTCCGAAATACTTCGCGCGGAAGACACCAACGCGATTCTGTCCAGGGGGCTTGGAGCGCGAGTCGCGACAGCGATGGCACGCTGCAAATAAGAAGCCGGGCCCGTCAAACCCCGCGCAAGCTGATCGGCCGCGCCGACCGAGTTCAGCCCGGAGCCGATGAATATCGAGCGCGGCGGAGGGGCGGAAGGGGCGAAGGCGCGCAGTGTCGAAAGTTTCGACACCGAAAACTTTGATCATGCTGCTCGCGATCGAGCGCCCCACTATCATCCCGAACGCGGCGAACTGAACAGGAGACGCCGCCCCAACCAGGAACATGAACGCAGCCGATCGGGGGCCCGCCGCGCAGACAGCCATCACGGCGAGGGGGAGGTGAAGCCACTGTCCTCGGGACTCTAACACAACGAGCGGGATTTGCTCGTACCACTCAAGCATAGCATCGAAAAGCCGACCCGGCCTCGAGGTCCGACGATGCATTCATCTCCGAGAAAGCGCCCGCCTCCAGACGGCGTCGGTCGCCGCGCGGTTTTGCCCCGCAGCTCGGCGGGGCCCGTCGCTGGCCTCCTCCCGGGCCGAAGCGCAGGGCCGGCGGATGTGGCCCCACGCCTTGGACGGGCTGGGGGGCACCTCTGCCGGGCGGAGGCCAGGGGCAGCTTTCGTCGTCAGGGCCGCGATGCGGGCCTGGAGCGGATGCGACAAAATACCCGATGTCTTGACAATCTGAATCCGCCATCCGAAGCCGCGCAACGCCGCGACCGACGGGCGCCGGTTGCGCCGAGCGCGGAAGCCATCCAGGCCAACGGCCGAACGCCGAGAATAAGATCGCGACGCGGTCCTAAACCGACCCGCCGAAATCGCAAGGAAAGCCCCAATCTTCACGCCTCCAAAGAGGAGGGCCGTCGACCGCGTGCCGCAGATTACCGGGCAGACGTGTCTCTTGCTTCGGCAGGGCCTGAGAGTCGCTTGCCAAACTGCCCAAACGACGACTGAAAGCCGAAAAAAGCATCCAAGCCGAGGGGGCCCTGGAAACCTGACGGGCCCTCCGGGCCCCTTGATTGATTCCGCCCATGAGCCAGGATGACAAATCGGAACAGGCCAGGTGGGTGCGCTGTGCTATACAAACGCCAAGCTCCTCTCTCAGCTCGGGGCGGGCGCAGTCTGCCGCCTGGCTCGGAAGGTCGGGCGCGCGCCCCTGGAAGCATCGACGTCGGCCGTCAGCTCGAACGCAACGTAATAACCACCTCGGCGGTCCAAGACGGCCCGGGAACGACAACTGGCGATCCTCAGGCGCAATGCACATTTGCGAAGCAAGTGCCCCGAATCTATTGCACTGCCCCCCCAGCAGCTGGACCCCCTTCTGAGTCGCCCGAACCTGGGCCCCATCTCGTGGAGACCAGGGCTGGACCTAAACGCTGCTTTGCTGGACTTCGGCTGTGTGTTCGTTTTCACTGTGGGGGGGAGTTGCCGGAAAACAAGCAGAGCAAAACGAACAACAAAACGACGCCGAAACGAAAAAACAATGTTTGGGTCCAGCCCTGGCGGGGACATCTTCTGTCCAGACGCCGAGGCGAGGGCCGCTCCGGACCCCGGCGCGCGAGTCTCTGATCTCCAGCTTCGCGGCAAACCTGACAAGACAACTCCCCCTCGGCCTCCGCCGAGACGGCCGAGGCCCCGCCGGGCCTGCCTCTCGCGACCGTCGAAGAATCGCCTCTGGAAAGCAAGGGCCAGACAAACAATTGAGACCGAGCCCGCAGCCATCTGGCGCAGTCGAGCACACGGTGGCGGGGCGCCCCGCGGCCTCGCCTCGAAACGGGGCGCCGCCGCAGGCCCGCCTCCTTGCCGCGAGTCACGTGGTTCGATGGGTTGAACCCATGACATTACGCGCCTCCTTCTCGGCCGTTTTGGCCCACTGCTTGTAGACAACACCTAGGGGATCATCCAAGACGTCCGCGCCCCCCTTTGGGCCCCGACCCGGGCCCTATCCAGAGGCGCTGAGGCCGCGCCGCAAACAGGGGGCCCGAGTGAAGGAACGATCGGGGGATTCGCGGCGGTCGGAGGCGGATGGCGGACGGACAGAGCGCGAAGGTCGGCAATTGCGACGCGGACTGGGACCTCCGCAAGGACACAGGGCGAAACTGTCGAACCCGATCAGTTGATCTCCACTGGGCGAACGGCCTGCGCGAGGCCGCCCGAAGTGGGCGAAGTAGTCGAGCTTCTTGGGCCGGCCAGTGCCGACGCGCGCGAAACCCTCCGCCGCCGCCAGCTGGCCCCTCAGATTGCGGTCGAATTTACTCTCGCGCATAGTCGACGGCCCCGCGACGAATCACCGCCAACCGCGGAGGGCAAACCACGCGCCGACAGCCGGCCTCCAAGGGCGACAAGAACGTCGAGGTTCGATTTGCCCAATCCTCCCGGAACGTTGAAGTAAAGAGAGGGTGTGTGTATGTGCGCGTGTGTGTGTGTGTGCGTGTGTGCGTGTGTGCGTGTGTGCGTGTGTGCGTGCGTGCGTGCGTGCGTGTGCGTGCGTGCGTGCGTGCGTGCGTGCGTGCGTGCGTGCGTGCGTGCGTGCGTGCGTGCGTGCGTGCGTGCGTGTGTGTGTGTGTGTGTGTGTGTGTGTGTGTGTGTGTGTGTGTGTGTGTGTGTGTGTGTGTGTGCGCGTGGGTGGGTGGGTGGGTGGGCGGGCGGGTGGGTGGGCGTGCGTGGGGGGGGGGGGGGGGCATGGCACCCTGCAAAGCGCGCAGCGCCTGCGACGGCACGGCGGAGCCAAACGTCTCGGGGCCTCAGAGGGTGCAATCCCGACCCAGAACGGGCCGACATCGCGACTCCGCGCGACGGGCCGCCGCCTTCCCCAGTAACCCAGAGCGACTTCCAGCCATTGCTGAGGCAGCAAGCAGAAGTGACATCCACAGGGTCGCCTGCCTGCTACTCCTCCCCCTCGACCAGGGGCGCGCGGGGGGGGCGCTGGGCCGGCCGTTCCCTCGCCGAGGGCCCGGCGGCGCCCCCGCCGATCATCTCCGCGATCGGACTTCCGAAAGGGGCGGGGGCCCAGGGAGGGCGGGGCGACTCGGGGCACCAGCTCTGGAAAGGCGAGCGACGGCCGCGCTGCCAGCCGGAGAGAAGTGCCGAGTCATGGAACACAGCGCGGCAGAATTCTCCCCCCGCCCATCGCTCCTCAGCGGGGGGGGGCCTTCATTGCTAGGACGGGCAGAGACCGAGTGGCGCGCGCGAGCGCGCTTTGTCCAGCGGGCTCGGAAGCCGCGCCTTCGAACTCTGCCTGCGCCACCTCGCCGCCAGAAAGAACCGCCGGCGCAGCGCCCGATGCGGGAGGTGCCGGAACTTCGGCCGCAGGCCCTCCAGCACCGCCGTCTCCTCCTTCAGCTGCTGCGCCTCCTCCTCCTCGAGCTCGCCGCTTCTTGGCAGCCAGCCGCGCCCGCGAGGCTAGGGTGCTCGATCGTCGCCTGAATTTCTGGACCCGCAGCTTTGGCGAACGAATCCTGAGCCGGGTCGCGGACGGCGCCCCGAGCATCTCGTTCCTCTTGGCGGCCCCCGCGCGGCGGGTCCCCCAGCGCCGCCGTCGAGGCCCGCGCCCAACAGGCCGCCCGCGTCCAGGTCGGAGCAGACCACCTCGCCCTCCAAGGGGTCGGCCAGTGCAACCAGCGGCCGTCAGGCCTCGGTCTCGGCGCGATCCTCCGCCGTGATGCGCGTGACCTGAGTGGGCAGCTCGGAATGCATCAGGTCCAGCTGCTCGAGCTCCGCGCGCATCGGGGGCCCCTGCGCAAAGACCATCGCCTTCCAGTTCCCAGGGGCCTGGAACTCGCGCTGCATTCATTTGCCGAACTTGACGCGCCCATTCTAAGTGCGAACCACCTGCTCCCACAGAGTTCGCCGCCCTTGGCAGGAGGGCGGCGGGCGCTGGGCATGCGCTGGAGGCGACCCGCGTTGCCGACCTTCTCGTGTAGCTCCACAGCTCCACGAAAGCATCGAGATCGGACAACGGGAGTTCTGCTACCTGGAGGGGCGCTCGAGGAGCAGACTGCCCATGGCCAGCCAGCGGCCCTGGCGGCAGTGAAGGCGACGAAACTGCCCTGAGGGACGAGAGCAAGCGACGTTGCCACCGTAGCCGCCTGCGCACTTGCCTTTGCCACGGACATTCTTCACACCGCCGACAAACCCTTTGTCGCCGCCATCTTTGGCCTCCGTGATGGGCTGGCGGTTTGGGGCCAGGGGCGGGGGCGAGAGAAAAGCCACCCGAAGAAGGACCAGCCCCAAACACCACCAGGAGCAGGAGCGGTCCGAAACGATGGAGAAGCCCACGGCGCGCCGCAATGCTTGCACCATGGCGTTGCCTCCTTGCTTCTTCCACATCCGCACGAGCTGCCCTTCCATGTCGGAGTACGCGCGAACGGACGTCCAATGCGCTTGGGGTGCTCCTTCTGACGGCCATCCATCCGAGCGCGCGCAAAAAGATGAGGTCCCTCGACCTGAGAGGTGCGAAAGCGATGCCGCGAGCCGACGGTCCGCATCAGCACAGCCGTTCTGAAGCTCGTCGCTGCAAGACCACAAACTTGGCCAAAGCGGCTCTTGTTTGTCTTGCGAGGGGAAGCTCTGATGCTCCGAATGCAGTGTTGGCCCCCGAACTGCATCGTCTCCCGCCTGATCCTGCCGCACGATTAATTTGAGAATCGCGCCTTTGCGCAGGAATCCCTTGACAATGCATGCAAGAATCGCGCTTTCGCGTGGTACTTCCCTGCTGTATTGAAGAGCCGCGCCCTCGACTCTCAGGAATCAGGCTCTATTTCTGGCGAATGTCATTATGTGCTTGGGAATCGCGATGTTGTTCGAGACTTCCTGGCGATTCATGCAGGACGCACGCTTCAGCAAACCACCTGCGCGACCTGGCCGCCTGGGCCTGCCTTCCCGACCCGACCGTTGAGACCAACACGCGGCAAGTCCGCCGGCCCCTTGTGGGGCCACCAGGCTGTAGGACGAAACTTTGCATTTTCCTGTGCCAGTTGCAGCTTCCAACTTCCACTGTTACAGTTCTGCTTCTTGCTGCTTGCTGTTGCAATTTTGCTTATTGCTGTTTACTGTTCCTTGTTGGTGGACCGCGCGAAGGGGGGAGGCCCCAAACGGGTATTTTTTACGACGCCCGGAGCGTATGCTCTGAATTGCTGGGATGGGAAAAATACACACCCCTCACGCAACTCAGCGGAGTCAGGGTCCAAAAACACAGGGGATTTGCCACATGTCTGAAATTTGGCGGCACCCCTCACGCAGATCGGCAGGGTCAGGATCCAAAAACAGAAGGGATTTGCTACATTTCTGAAATCCGGCGGCACCCCTCATGCAGAACCGTAGAGTCAGGCTCCAAAAACACACCGGATTTACCACATTTCTGAAATTCGGCGGCACCCCTCACGCAGATCCGTAGGGTCAGGGTTGAAAACAAACAGGTCCCGACACTGCTTCACGACGGCGCCCAGACCTCATGATTTAGCCTATGCATTTCCCATTCTCCGAGACAGGGGGCCAGCGGCATGGGGCGAAGCCCTTACAGATAAAGAAGATATGCCCCCCAGGGAGTACGATCGAAGACGGAGATAGCTGGTATCGAGGGTTTGGGATATACGAAAGAGCGTGTTCTACCGCAGCTGGCGGAAAACCGGGGGGGGTCACTACCGGTTCGAACCCCTCCCCCCCCCTCCGGAAAACCGGGGGGGGGGGTCACTACCGGTTCGAACCCCTCCCCCCCCCGTCCATCATGAAAAGGGGGGGGGGTCACTACAGGTTCGAACCCCCCCCCCCCCCTCGAAAACCGGGAGGGTGTCACTACCGGTTCGAACCCCCCCCCCGGGGCCCCTCGAAAACCGAGGGGGGGTGCGGACAGTGGTGGGGACGGTGGTGGTGGGGACAGTGGTGAGGGGACAGCGGGACCGTGGTGGGGACAGTGGGACAGTGGTGGGGACGGTAGTGGTGGGGACAGTGGTGAGGACAATGGTGAGAACAGTGGGGACAGTGGACAGTGGTGGGGACGGTGGTGGTGGGGACAGTGGTGTGGGGACAGTGGGAATGTGGTGGAAACAGTGGGACAGTGGAGGGTACAGTGGTGGTGGGGACAGTGGTGAAAGCGGTGGCGAGGACGGCGGTGGGACAATGGGACAGAGGTACAGTGGGGACAGTGGTGGGGACAGTGGGGACAGTTGTGGGAACAGTGGGACAGCTCAGTGGGACAGCGGAGGAGTCATTGGGACAGAGGGGACAGCGGGGATAGTCGGGCAATGGTTGGGGCCATGGAGAAAGTGGGGAGAGTGGAACCGTGGTGAGAACAGTGATGGGGACAGTGGGGACAGTGCGACAGTGGTGGGGGCACTGGTGGGGAAAGTAGGGACGGTGGTGGAACCAGTGGGGACAGTGGTGGTGAGGACAGTGGTGCTGGGAACAACAATGGGGGGTGTGGTGCGGGCGGTGGTAGGGCCAGGACCGGGAATCGCTTGCTGGCGATGAGGGGGGGGGGGGGGGATGAGCACCCCCCCTCCAGGGGGGGGGGTTCGAACCGGTAGTGACCCCCCCGGTTTTCGAGGGGGGGGGGGGAGGGGTTAGGGGAGGGGGGGGGGGCTTGCCGGGGGAGGGGAGGGGGGGGGGGGGATCCAGCAGGGGGGGGATTTTCGGAGGGGGGGGGGGACCCCTGGGTTCCGGAGGAAGAGGGGGGGAATTTTCCACAGTAAAGCGGCGGTGGATCACGATCTCTCGGATATACCAATCGAATGGCACGCGAGCAGATAAGAACGACCAATGTTGAAATGATTGTTGGTATTGCCTTGTTGCGCTGTTGTTGTTGTTGGTGGTGTTGTTGCCTGTGTTCGCACCCGCAACCCGCCCCAAAACCCACTCCGCGATCCACCCCGCGACCCACCCACATCGCCCTGACAAATATTCGGCCCCCGCGGCGGGTGTGCTTACGCAGTGTGCTAAAACCTCTGCGCCTACGGCGGGCTTCTCCGGAGCCTCACAAACTGCCGACGACCCCGCCGCCCCGTCGCTCTTATCCGCACCTGCGGGGTGCTGCGTATTGACTTCTCTAAGTGTTCTAAGCAGGGAGCTGCGTTTACCCCCTCTCCCCTGCCTCCGCGACGCCACGCGGCCTCCAACGCCTTCAATACTGTAGCCCCCGCAGTTGCGGAGAAGAGTGAGGGGGCGGGGGGGGTCGTCAGCTGCCTGCGAGCCCGCCGCAGGTACCGAATGTCAACACATCACACCACGAGCCCGCCGCAGGCGCATATTTTCATATTCTTCGTCGGGGCAACGTGGTTGGGTCGCGGGTGGCACGCGGTTGGGTCGCGGGTGGCTCGGAGTTGGGTCGTGAACAGGACGACAAAAAAAAATCCACCGCGGGTGCCCGCTTCAACCACGCACCCAGGGACGGTATACATCCCCAATTTTTTCCTCGTGGTACCGGAACGACGGATTGAAGTCTTGAGCAGACATGCGTGAGAAAACCGCCGTCGGATCCCGTGAGGTTCCGGCGGATCCAATTATGGCTTTGGCGTCTGCTTCGGTGGATCCGATTTCCGTCCGCGCGGATCCGACTTCGAATTTGCTGGATTCGTGCTCGTTATTATTTTTGACGGCGGATTCGATTTCTACCCTGCTTTAGAATTATATTATTAAATTTACATGGGGGACCTGAAAATCGGATCCGCGGACCCCGGAACCCGCCCGTGTCAAGACTCTACTGAGGGAGGGGGTTCGGCCATGAACTTCCAACTCATCATCGCCACTTGTACCTCAAGAGGAAAATCTTTCGTCCTGCGTAAGTAAGACCGCTCGGCCTCCTCACTCTGCTGTGTCCTATCGCATGACTGGCGAGGCCAAGATAACAACAAGCATACCGTGAGCATCGCAGCTCGGCCCAAGAAGGCCTGGAGCGACCCAGCAGTCCTGAGAATACCCCGACAGGCGTCAAAGGAACTCCAGGACGCGACAAAAAGCCCCGAGGGCCCCTCCTCCTCCTCCTCCTCCCCCTCCTCCTCCTCCTCCTCCTCCACAGGTCCTCCTCCTCCTCCTTTTCCTCCCCTCCTCCTCCCCCCCCTCCTCCTCCTCCCCCTCCCCTTCCTCCTCCTCCTCCTCCTCCTCCTCCTCCTCCTCCTCCTCCAGACGCTCAACACATTGGAAAACAATTCATGTGACATCATGCGCCGCACAAGAACCCAGACGGCGCCCTCAGAGATCCACAAGACCCACAAAGAGCCCCAATCGGACACACGATTCCCCCAAGGCTGCGCAGGGAACCCAGACGGCCCCGAAATTGCCCAAGACCGCCCCAAGACGTCTCAAATACGACCCAGACCAGGCCCAGGGCCTCCAGAGCGCCCCAAGATAGCTCCAAGAGGCTTCCAAAATGCTTCCAACAGCCGAAAATCATCCATTTGGGGAGACCGCTTGGGCTGATTGCCGCTCCGTTTCGACCAAGGCCCCTCCGTGTTCCACAAATGCTTCTCGACGTCCTCTCACCTAAAATCGTGCCCATTTGGGCCGGTGGGGATGCGCACGGAAGGCCTCACAAATTATCAAGGTTAGGTGGCACGATACAGTCGACCCGTATCATAAGGATGCACGATAAGGATGCAAGGGCCCTGGACGGCCGTTCTGATGCTTTTCGAGCGAGGCGTGGCCAACGAAAGTGGCCAAGGATGGACCGAGGAGGCACGGATGCAAGGGTACCCTTGGGAAGGTTGCCCATCCTTATGATGCGGGTCGACTTTACGCACACCTCGCTAGGCGTAGCGATAAGCATGCCACGCTTCGCGCCAATGATTTCCGCGGAGCCCGCTGCGCCGGGGCGAAGGGCCGCCTGCTCCAGCAGCTGCTCGACGCGCAGCTCGCCGACGTCCGCCCCCTTCTCCAGCATGGACGCCATGATGCGCAGGCTTGCAGAGCGGTGTCCTCCGTCGAGGCACTTCCGCAACTTCTCGCCCAGGGCACCCGTGCTCCCGCTGCTCGATTTCTTCTCGTGCCTCATCTCGTCGGCCAGCGAGTTGAACTTCACCGACTCCTCCTTCCTGTCTCTCCTCGCCGAGCCCCTGGTGCTCTCGCGCTTCTCGACGGCCCTCTTGAGCCTGTCAAAGACCTCGCTCAGAGTGTCGCCCCCTCGGCGATCGCGATCGCCGCTCCTTCTGCGGGCTTTGCGGCTGCCGCTTCCGCTCTTCTCGGCCCCACGCTTGCCGCCGCTGGCCTTGCGGCTGGCGCTGCGGCTGGCTGCCTTGGCTTTGCGGCCCCCGCTGCGGCTAGCCTTGCGGCTGCGGCTCTTTCCTTTGGTCTTGCGGGCTCCGCTGCCGCTTCTGGAAGTCAGGCCGCTGCTTCTTCTGCGTACCACTGCCTTGCGGCTGGCGCTGCGGCTGGCTGCCTTGGCTTTGCGGCCCCCGCTGCGGCTAGCCTTGCGGCTGCGACTCTTACCTTTGGTCTTGCGGGCTCCGCTGCCGCTTCTGGAAGTCAGGCCGCTGCTTCTTCTGCGCACCACTGCCTTGCGGCTGGCGCTGCGGCTGATGCTGCGGCCCTTCCTCTTGGCCTTGCGGCTGCTGCTGCTGCTGCTGCTGCGAGCCTTCTTCTTGGCCTTGCGACTGCTACTACTGCTGATAGCCTCGATCTTGCGGCCGCCGACTCGATCCCTGTCGTCCCTGCTGCGACTGCCCCTGTGCTTGCGGCTGCGGCTCCTGCTGCGAGCCATGTCGCAGGGTCAGCGCTCAGGACCGTCGCCCATGCGAGCCCCAAACTAACAAGAAAGTATAGGCTACCTTTCACATGCACGGCGAAAACAACTGAATCCGAATTGCTGGAGCCAACGGCCACGGACCAACCTCTCAGCGATCCACCAACGCACGGCAAGCTCATGCATTGCTGACGTGGGCGTCGGGTCCTTCCACCATCCTGGCCTTTCTATGTTTGGCGACTCCCTCGCTCGCAGACCACCGGAAACTTCCCACACGACTGCTCGTGTGGACTTCTCGGCGTCCCGGGGCCCATCCACGAGCCTCCAGGTGGCATTCGATATCCTAGGCACGAGCCGGCTTTGCCGCCGCGCCGCGGGGGCACGAACCTGCGCCTGGAGGAGGAGGAGGAGGAGGAGGAGGAGGAGGAGGAGGAGGAGGAGGAGGACGCACACTCCCAGACCGCTTCCCCCCCCCCCGGTCCGGCCCCCGCCCCCGAGGCCCCAGCCCCCTTCCAAGCCAATCTTCACTACTGCTTCCCTCCCTCCCTCCCTCCCTTCTGGTCCTCCTCCTGGTCCTCCCCTTGCCCCTCCCTCCCCCCCCCGGTCCTCCGCTCATCCCTCATCTTCCCACCCCCTCCTCGTCACCTTAGTCTTCCTCGTCGTCATCCTCCTGTATCCCCTTTCCCTGCTGCCTCCTCACTCCTCCTCCTCCTGCTCCACCTTCCCATCCTCCTCTCAACGTTCTTCCTCAATTCTTCCTGCCTCCTCCTGCTCCTGATCTCTCCTCCCTCATTCCTCCTCTCTGGTCCTCAGCATATGCCTATACACCTTCTGCTCGTCCGAATGCGTTTGCTCCTACCGATCTTCCTCATCCTTCTCATCCGTCTCTTCTTCGCCTGAGTCTCTACATCAACTGGATCCCACCAGCCCTCTGTGCGCAGGTGGTCTAACGAGTTCTTTTTTCTTGTCCACAACCCCCTCTTTCCCTTCGGAGAGGGATTCATCACTGTTCCCCTAAACAATAAACACCCACGCCCCCACCGAACCAGCAGCCAACCCAGACCCATGAGGGCACCCATGAAGGCCCCCTCCGCACCACCCATGTCAACAAAACAATGCACACTACGCCTTGCCTCTGAATCTGGAGCATGCGCGGGCGCCCCGCAACCACGCTGTATAGTTTTTGCCAGGGAATGCGGGGGTGCCAGCATACTGCTTGCTGCGCGCAGACCAGCACCCCCAATCATCCCTTGCAACAGAATAGTACACAGTGTGCACTTCGCAACAACGTCTGCATCACGTGCTGGCGCCCGACGGCCATTTTGCATGGAAGCTGGCAAGGGCGGCGTCGGGGGCAGCAGATCGCCTGCTGTGCAATGCCAACGCCCCCCAACCATCCCTTGCAAACGCAAACGCGAAGTGTGCTCTGCACCAGCATGTGGATCATGCGCGGACGCCTCGCACTCACACTGCATTGGTTCTTGGCATGGATGGCGGAGCTGCTGGAACACCCCCAGCGGCCCACCATCCCGTCCAACAAGGAACAACAACTAGCTCATGTTGCCAGGGACGGCGGGAGGTGGGTGGTATACTGCCTGATGTGCGCAAGCCCACCAGACAAATCCAAAGCGATCGTGGATGCACACCAGCACACAACGGAGCCCACCCTCATTTTGCTTTGGTCTTTGACAGGGTCGGTGGGAAGGTCGACAGATTGCCCAATGTGACGGACGCACTTGGTGCGCGTGGTGCAACTGGAGGAATGTGCGGCGCACATCGCGGGCTTCGCGCACCTGGCTGTTGTCTGCACTGGTTCCCGACGGTTGTCGATAACGGGCTCGGTATATGCTGAGACTCGGGTGATACTTGTGGTGGGAGGGCGGGTTGGAATGAGCGAGACGGCGTGTTGCTTGTCTTAAACCCTCCCCCGACCACCTCCCAAGGGTCTGGATGGGAGTGGGACGGAGATGTCAGAGGGTCCGTTTTCGCCCAAGTTGGCCCCAAGGGGGCCTCCGATGCTCCAAGATTGCCTCCAGGACGGCTCACGATAGCCGAAGATAGTTCAAGATACCCTCAGACACTCATCCCAAGAGGTCACCGAAATGGCCACCAGACGGCTCCAAGTGCCCTCGGAGCCAACCTAAGGATCCCCCAAGAATGCAACATTCTTCAAACACCGAATGGGAAGACATACATTGTGCTTTGTCGCCTATTCGCGTCCGATGGGCTTCTGAGGCCTCAAGATGGCCCCAAGATGGCCAACACGAGCCCCAAAAGGGGCCCAAGAGGCCCGCCAGACTGCCCCAAGAGCGCCCGAGAGGAGAGGAGGAGGAGAAGGAGGAGGATGAAGAAGAAGAAGAAGATGAAGAGGAAATTTTGTACCCTCTGTTGAGCCTCCGCCGGAAAAAGGAGGAGGAGGAGGAGGAGGAGGAGGAGGAGGAGGAGGAGGAGGAGTCTTTGGCCGTCTTGGACGCATCTGGGGCAGCGTCCCAAGAACGCCCCAAGAGGGCCCAAAGGTACGATGTTGAGGGCTCTAGGTAAAGGATACCCACCCCTTGGCCTCCAAGATGGCCCCAGAAGGCAAAGGACGCCAGGAGGGGTCCAAGAGGGGCTCAAGACCCGTCAAACGAGCCCCAAGGGGCCCCAAGAGGGCCCCGCGAGAGAGCCCCAAGAGGACCCCAAGGGGGCCTTGAGAAGATCAGCTCTCCTCGGCAGCGTTTCTACATGGGCTGGTGGCGATACTTTTTTTTTGGTCGCGGCCGCGCAGCAGAGGGCAGGCGGCGAAAGGGGGTCCGGGGCGACGGGCCAGCCTAATTAGCTACTAGGCGCAGCGCAAGCTGGCCGGGCCAGCCTTCAGAAGCAGCAGCTGGAAGGCAGCGGCGGCAGGGGGCGGCTGGTGGCGATACGCGGAGCATTAAGAGTATGCCCCCCACCCGCACCAATCTCTACCCTATGGTATTCTCGGATCTCACGACGTGAGACTCTGGCTGACAGTACGTAGCCCCAACCGTGCTGAAGCGGGCCAGTGTGGCCTTCTGAAGTGCTCGATGGCCTCCGTGCCGCTACCAGCTTCGTGAAGGTGGTTCTCCTTCACGCCGGCCTGGCGGGGCGGTTGCGCATGTTGTGGCGGTGGGGATGAGGGGAAGAGGGGCCATAGTGAAGGAGGCGGCCTTGTCAGAAGGCACGGCCAGATTGAAAGTCAAACTCCCAACACCCTCTAAGAGGCCGGGGGGCTTCTCACCATCGCCCACCTGACCACTGCGCCCTCATGAGTGCCGCCAGCATCGCCGCACAGTCTGAAGGAAAACGTTGTCTGCGAGGACAGTAGGCAAGAACGAGCACAAACACGTCCCCTCCGCCACTGGACACTACTGGCAGAGGCGGAGGCCGGCTCACAGCACTTCTGAAAGCAACACCCTTGCAAGGCATGCAGACACGTCCACTGGCCGCAGTCATCGGCCATCCAGGCGACTCCATTGATCCACGGGCAGAGGCACACCCTGTAAGACGAGCAGCCACCTCCACTGATCCACTCTGGCTGGCCACATGCAGGAACGCGATTGTCGCAAGGCACGTCCACAAATCCCATCGAACGTTCAAAGGCGCGTGCAAGCGCTCTGGCGTGCCTTGTGTCTTGCAAAATCGTCGCATCTGGTGACGCGGTCAAATAATTGCATCTTGAAGTCATGCTGTCCTATGATTTGGGGTCTGCCTGCACATATTGCAGCAAAGGGGAGCTGAAACCGACGAGTGTCTCGAAACGTTGCCCGAGGTGCAGCTGGTCCACTGCTTGTCGGACGTACCTCATGACACGGCAAGTTTCTGCCTTGCCGACGTGGGCTCTCATTTCTGCCACCGCACGAACCGTCCAAGTTTTGAAGGATCCCAGCTCTCGATACCCAGCACCTTTCGACCACATCTGTCGTAAGCATGTGCTTCGCGTCGTGGGTTGTTCTCTGCGGGCCCAAGGGCCCGAAACGTGCACCCCGAAGGGTGGTCAAACTCGAACCCCCACGCTGGCATCGTCGCAGCGTCGAGGCGGTGTCAACCTGCCGCCCGCACGAGTACGATCACCCGTGGAGAGTGGAGCACCCCGTCGACAGTGAGCTCGAAGGACCGCCGCGATTAACGCGCACCCTGCTCGCCCACCCCCTCCATTTCCTGGATCCCAACTCCCTCTTTCCTCCTCCCTCCTGCCCCTCCTCCTCCTCATCGGGCCTCCCCCCATCACTCTACAATTACACAATATGAATACTACCCTCCTCTCTCCCCTAATGACGTCCGGAAGATATTCGAACCCCCTCCGCATAGTGTTATTTACACACCGGATTCCCAGGAAATGAATTTCCGCTTGGTTTTTGTTTTTTATGTTGATCCCGGTGATGCGCTGGCCCCATTTCTGCGCATCTGGTTATTCCAAATCGTGCTCCCGCTGCAGCGCGGCCGTTTTCTGGTCCTTCCAAAAAGGCCCCAAAATCTACAAGATGCCCCCCCAAAAAAACCATCGGAAGTGATTACATATTCGGCGTCGATTCGCTAATTTTTTGGCCGCAGAAGCCCCCCCCACTTTGGGCGTCGTCGCTTTCAGGAAGTATTAAGCGGGAGCCCAGTTCCTGCTTAGAGAAGCGATGTTGAACGCAGAGCCAGCGGGCGCTCTCCATCAGCCCCGCCTTGTGTGGAGCTTGCCGGGGAGCCCAAGAAACTAGACATGGAGCCACGACTCAAGACCGGCCCAGACCTCGAAGACGATCCACTTACCCTCCAAGGAACCCGGCGCCATGCCGTGACATGCTGTGCGGCGTTGTGTTCTGCGCCGCTGAGCGATGCCATGCTTTGCGTTGCAATGCTTTGTGATGCAATGCTTCACGCTGCGCAATGCCACGCCAATGCTATGGCACGCCGCGCTCTGCCATGCTCTTCTACGCCATGCCATGTTGTGCTTTACCATGAATCGAATACCTTCTCGCGATCATTGCCCTGCTCGACATCCGACTGTGCGAGTAGAGAAGATACCTACGCCACGGTAAGGGATGGGAGGGAGCGGTAGGACGTCAGATATGACGTGAGCGCACCTAGCTTGCCTCTCCCCCCCCCTTCTCCCCCTCCCTCCCCCCTCCCTCCCCCCACCCCCGCTCGCTTCCACTCGCGCGGACTGGGGGGGGTGGAGAATGATGCTTGCGGGGGTGGGGGAGAATGTAGGAAAAAGGCGGAAGAACGCAACACCTGCTCCCTCGTCTGTCTCCTTATCCCCTGTCATTCTCCACTGGACAGGCAGGGGTCGCTAGATCTTAAGAACAGGCCTCCCGATCCGCCCACCCTGCATACCGCGGCCGCCAGATCCCCAGGTCCACCGAGAGTCCACGAGACCCCCGCCCCCAACGACCCGACTTGCCCCTTCTGAATACCGCGGCCGCAAATCCCCAGGTCCACTGAGACTCCCCGAGACTCCCTCCCCTTGTGAGCATGACCGAGCAAAACGAATAGCACAGAGCATGACAACGCATACTATGGCATAACGTAGTATACTTACTGGGCATGGCATGACCGACCTGATCATAGCATCACACAGCAGGACAGAACAGGGTATGGCATAACACAGTCAATCATGATTTGATAGATCGAGGCATACGTGACAGAGCATAGCATCACACAACACAATATACGGTTGCATGTCATACCATAGTATATCATTACAAACCAACGCCAAGCAACATGGCATAACATATAACGTCACACCACATATCATACAATACAATGGTACATCATACCATGGCAGAGCGATACATATCACATACGACAACAACAAGACAAGCCACCACGTAACCGACCATACCCGAATAGAGTATGACAGAACATGGGAGAGCATATCCCAACACCGTGCAAACCACTTCATAGCACCGAGTTGTATACCAGTAGCGGATGGTACTAGAATCGCATAAGTTCCCCCAACATACCATACTAGCTGTGTGCACAAATAGTACCACGTCGGCAACGGATGCCATTGAACATCATGGATTGTTACAACTTGGTGGCATAATCTATAATACTTTGATCGAATGAAAACGACAAGCCGTGACCAACCCAACCTAGCACTACGGACAATAATATGGCATAACAGAAACGTCTGGACAATTTTTGAAGGGGCACGTGTCAACCTGAAACAAACGTAGCATAACGACATGATCAAACAATAGTGTGCGCAGCATAACATCACATAGCATGGCAGGGGGGGGCATACCCATGCCATGACACGCCATGAGTCGACATGACTGAGCATAACTAGTTATACTTGCACATTAAAAGATGAATCACCACTGAAGCAGACCACATACCACAATAGACCGCACCGCACCATACTCAAACTCGACGTGCGCGCTGAGGTCAGGCTGGCCCGGAGAACAAACAAGCGCACTGACGACCACTTGGACGGCATATCTAATGTGGCAAGCGTCGCGACGTCACGCCGGCCCGTCGAGAACACATCATAGCACTATACCGTAGAACATACGATCATGTGCTGGAGCATGTTTCAACTGACTACTGCTAAATACAGCCACGATAGATCAATGGCGCCCTGCCGAAAGCAGCATCCACACAGATGCAGAGCTGGCAACGGGGCAAAAAAAAACAGGCGCAGCAGAGACTGATTACACGACATATAAAACTGTTTTCCCGAACGCAAAATACGCATAAGTCCAAGAGAGACGAATATGCCCTACAGTCTTGAGGCACATCATCTTGAAAGTGTGCTGAGGACTGGACAAGAGTGATGGCTACAGGCTGCGGACCACCTAAACACTGATTAGGCGATCCCTAAGCGTCCGAAGCCGGACAGCTGCAAATGGTCCCAGCGCAAAGAAAAATGAAAGGCGTGCATTCGCCTCGACATGAGTGCAGCATGAGACTTACGAGATTGTCCTGGATGGACACGCGCGAGACGTATCGAAAATCCCAGGCAAATTATAGTCTGTGACTACACGGCAGATAAAACGTGACAGGCGTCACAACGTCACGCCGCCCAGGCGAGAGCAGAGCATAACAAAACATATGTGCTGCATAGAACAAATCAGTACCGAACATAATGCCACATAATAGAACTCAGCAGAGACCGAGCAAAGCCGTCCTTTTCAACACGACATGGGCACCGAACTCAGGCTGGCCACAGATACACCCAGTACCAGCAACGACCCGTTAGACAACATATCACGCGTGACATGCGTCACAGCGTCACGCAAGCCCGTTCAGAACAGAACAAAACAGAACACTGCGTCATTGATTACACTGGGGCAGAATCCGAGCGAACAGAGTATAGCACAATAAGATAGAGCAGCCACCAATTCACGGCGTCTCAGTGGAGGAGCACCATAACAGAAGCGACCGTACCATCATAAAATCAAACGCGACTTGCGCGCAAATGTCAGACTGACAGCAGGAACAAACAAGCGCAACAACGACCGATTGGACGGCAGATCTAACGTTACTTTCGTCACGACGTCATGCGACCCGTCGAGAACACAACATAACACCACAACTTCATACACTAGAACAAGATTAGAGTCAGTCGACTACCGCTGAATACAACAACGATAAATCAATGTCGCCCTCTCAAACGCAGCATCCGCGCCAACGTAAGGCTGGCCACAGGACAACAACAGGCGCAGCAACGACCGATTAGACGTCACGCCGCCCCGTCGGGAGCAGAGCAGAACAAACCATAGGTGCATAGAACAGAACGGATACGAACAAAACGTCAGAGAGTATAATGCAGCAGAAACTGCATAATGGCGTCTTGTCAAGCGCGACATGCGCGCCGAGCCCAAGCTGGCCACAATAACGAACAGTACCAGACTTGGAAACACACGTCGAAGGTTTCGGTGGGGATCGATCGAAAAATCCGCCGACCCTGTCGGCGTGTGGAAGACGCATCCCGGTGTCGTCGTCTTGCGTGGATCACCGTCGTCGTCGTCGTCGTCGTCGTCGTCGTCGTCTCCGTCGTGTCCTCGTCGTCTCCGTCTCCGTTGTCCCTCGTCGTCTTCGTCGTTCCCCGTCTCCTTGAGCGCGCGAGCCAAAGCGACATTGAGCAACGTCGTAGGGGGGGGTCCCCGCCGGGGGGGGGGGGGGGGTCGCCACCCAGATACGCATCCTCCCCGGGGGGTCCCGGAGCTCAGAAAAGCTTCAAGACGAGCCAAGAGCGACAGAAGACACCCCCAAAAGGGTACAAGAGGGCCTCGACTCGACGAACGATGGCCCCAAGACGCCCAAGACGGCCCGAAGACGGCCCAAGAGGCCCTCAAGACGCTCCAAGAGAGCCCCAAGAGCACACCCAAGAGGGCCCCAGGCGCCAAAATCGTCAATTTTACATCGGTTTTTGAATGATTTTGGCCTTCTCGCCTTTTCGGCTTTCCGACACTCCAAGACGGCCCAAGAGGCCCCCAAGAGGCCCCCAAGAGCGCCCCAAGAGGCCTACAAGAGGGCCCCAAGACGGCCCAAGAAGGCCCCAGGACAGCCTAAGAGGCGCCCAAGACGGCCCAATAGGGCCCCAAGACGGGCCCAAGAAACGGCCAAGAGGGGGACGAGGAACCGAGAATTCGAGACTTCCGCCCTAAGAGGCCCCCGGGAAGCCCCAAGAGGCCCCCAAAAGGCCCCAAGAGGCCCCCGAGCGGCGCCAAGACGCCCCCAAGATGCGCCGAAGACGGCCTCCGGAAGCCCCAAGAGGCCCAAAAGAGGCCCCAAGAGGCCCCACAACGGCCCCCAAGAGGCTTCAAGTTGCCTTCCAGACGCTTCCGAGAGTCAACCACGAGATCCCAACCAACATCCATAAGGCCTCCTCCTCCTCCCCCATTCACCCTTCCTCCTCCTACTCCCTTCCGCCTCCTCCTCCTCCTCCTCCTCCTGCCCCCCCCTCGTGTTGTCTTTCGTCATCTTCAGGGTCGGCGGCAACGGCCGTAAGGCCTTCGCAATAATAACGTCCTATCTTCGTCCGCTTCCTTACTCGTCCTCCCTCATTTCCTTCTCATCCTCCTCTTGTCCCCCCGCTATCATCGTCATCATCCTCCTCTCCTAATCAATCCTCCTTTTCCTCCCCCTTCTTCTCCCATCCATCTTTCCGCCCTCCTCCATCGCTCCTCCCTTCTTCCCTGCTACCCTCATCCCCCTCACATCCTCATCCATCCTCCTCCTCCTCCTCCTCCTCCTCCTCCTCCTCCTCGTCCTCCTCCTCCTCCTCCTCGTCCTCCTCGTCCTTCTCCTCCTCCTCCTCCTCCTTCTCCTCCTCGTCCTCCCCCTCCTCCTCCTCCTCCTCCTCCCCCTCCTCCTCCTCCTCCTTCTCCTCCTCCTTCCTCCTGGCATCCCTCATCGCCCCTCCCCTTCCCTCCACCATCCGCCCCGCCTTCGCCCCCTGTTCTCACCTGCCCCCTTAGGAGGCAACTACTGGGAGGTTCTCGTCGGAAAGATTGAGGAGGATTCAGCCCCATTTGGGAGCCGTTACGCCGGAGAGGGCCTCGGACCAAGCCGGATCAGGCGGGATTCGGCGGGAGGAAGCCGGAGTTCGGATCGGGGCAAGATCAGAACTTGACCTCTCCCAGGAATGGCATCCGAAGCCCCACTCTCCCCTCCCCGCCTTCCCTGACTACCTACCAGACCACCCCAGCCCAACCCGAAGGCCCGAGTTTCGGGTTGGGGGGGGGGTAAGGGTTCCACACGTGCTTTGTCGACATGTTTCCCGACCCCCCCCCCCCCACTGGAAATCGAGGGTAACTCTGAGCCTTCGGGTTGGGTTTTGGGGCGGTTTGGGGGGTGGTGATTCCCCTCCTCCCCCTTTTTGGGGGCCCCCGGGCCGCGAGCCGGGCGGGGGCGACACGGCCCGCGCCAGGCGCGTCGAGAGGCCGGCTCCCGTGGCCCTCGCCCGCCGCCCTCTGGAGCTCTCGCCCCCGCGGGGGCAGCACAGGGCGCGCCCGGTGGCCCGGGCGCGGCCCCGTGCGGGCGCGGTGGGCCGAGGGATGCCTTACGAGGCCTCTCGCCCTGCCTCGCGAGAGATGCCCGCCCGTCCTCCTGCTCCTGCTGCTCCTCCTCCTCCTCCTCCTCCTCCTCCTGCTGCTCCTCCTCCTCCTCCTCCTCCTCCTCCTCCTGCTGCTCCTACTCCTATTCCTCCTCCTCCTCCTCCTCCTCCTCCTCCTCATCTTCGTTCTGGCCTCCCTCCAGCTCTCTCTCTGTCTCTCTCTCTCTCTCTCTTCTGTGTATTGCTGTTGAATGTTTCTCTCTCTCTCTCTCTCTCTTTCTCTCGCTCTCTTTCAATCTCTTTCGGCTGCGCTTTTTTCGCGGCAGGGCCCTATTAGAGCAGAACGGGCCTCTGCTGGGAGTTGCGGATGTCGGGCTGGAGTGGATTGGGAGGGGAGTCCCTCTTCTTCCCCATCCGCTCGCCCCTCGTCCGTCGTTCCTTCCCTCCCTCCAGGCTGCGCTATCCCTCCGCAGGCCGTTCTTCAGCAGGGACGCTGCGGCAACGGGGTGCGACGTCGGTCAGGTTGGGCTTGAAAGGGGGTCCCTTCTATTTCCCAGGGAGGGCTCCGTTCCTCCTCCCTGACTGCTGGTCTGCAGTGGTGCTTATCGCACGCTGTTCTGATGGCGGGGGCCTGGATGACAGGGCGAAGCCCGCGGAAGCTGAGATGCGGACTCTCGGGTGCCCCGGCCCACTCCTGACGGTCGCTGCCCCCTCCATCGGGGGCTTTCCTGGCGCGACAGCTGGTCATGGCTCTGCCCGCCTGGAGGGACAATGGTCTGTGTGGGGGGATGTTTCGTCGCGCGGGGGGCCCTCCTGCATGGCCAGCCTCACCAGAAACATCCATGCCTGAGGATGCGAACGCCGCCCTTTGACACCCCGGCCAGCCTTCTTCCGTCCCAACCCTCCCTCCCCCTCTTCCCTCCCCGTCCTTTCCATGAGGGCCAACTCCTGAAATTAACAAGTCCTGGGCCCTCGGAATGCCGCCAAGAACAGCTTTTCTGACGGTCATGGGGCCCTGGAAGGGGCCCGAGAGGCCGAACACGGCGACGGGAAGACTGGACACCTTTCCTCGAGATGAAGTTTCTTCATGGCGACCCAACTTGGAAGCCTCCTAGAAAACCCTCCTGCCTTTAGAGGAGCCTTCGTGGAATCCTCCGCCCGCTCTTGCGGGAACTACACGATGCCCGTGCCGCCAATCCGCGGACCTCCACCAGGGTCTTCGAGGAGAACCCGGCTGTGGCGACAGGGGCCCTCGAAGACGAGCAGCCGCGGTACTGGTACCTTGCGAGGCGGGGACGTGTCCATGTCCACTGCCTAGGAGCCGACGTCCTACTGGGATGACCGTGGGGGTCTCTAAGCGGATAGGGGGGGTTACGAGTGGATGCGAAGGTGGGTTATGGCTGGCCCAACCTGGCTTGTAAGTGGGTTACAAGTGCCCCGAGCGCCTTCGGGGGGTTTGATAATTCCGCCAAGTGGGCGGAGCCCGCTTGGCCCGGATCATTAACCCCCCTGAGCCACTCGGGGCACTTGTGACACACTTATCAGCCAACTTGGCCAAAATATATCACCCACCTTAGCATCCACTCGTAACCCCCTATCCGCTTAGAAACCCCCACAGTCATCCCTGTAGTGCTGCCCCAGCCGCGGAGATCCAGCCGTGGCGTCAGAAGAATCCCGGCGGCTGCCGCGGGCGCCGTCGCCAGAGGCCGGCGGCGGGCGGCGGCCAGCACGTCGGCGGCGGCAGTAGCGGCCGCGGCGTTCCGTCTGGGGCACTCGAAGGAACGGAATGCTGTAAAAACTGATGGTGGGGATGCGCGGCAAGGATGCAAGCCCCCTGGACGCCCACATTCAAGCTTTTCGAGTGGGGCTGGCTACCGAAACGGATAGGGATGGACCGAGGAGGCCAGGATGCAAGGATATCCTTGGGAAGGTTAACCATCCTTCCTATCGGTTTCGACTCTTCGGATCCGCGGCTCTGGCGCGTGGGCGCCAGATCCGCGGATCGGGAAAATGTCCACCGACAAATGAAGCCAGTGCCGCGTGATGTGGCCACTGGGAGCGTCGGCGTTTCATGGGAGCGGGGCCCGTCACTGATCTACGCCCCCTCATCCATGTTTGTCCGCCTCCTCGAGAGACGCCTCCGCTGGACACATTCTGTACGAGTCGGGGATGTAGCCGTAACCACTGCCAGAGGAACCGACGTCCTGGGCTCCCAGCGGGCTGTAGACATGGATACACTTTGGCCCTATGAGGCCCCGGATAGATCCATATCCACCAACTGCCAGGGTCCCCATAGAGCAATCGCGGTGGTCATGGATACAACCCCGCCTCGGATTCTGATCATCGGTCGATCTGTTGGCTGCACGCAAGAGTGACCCTAGGCAAGAGTGACCTTCGGTGCGCGGTCTAAGGGGGGGCGCTTTGGGGACACCACCAGGCGCTTGTCGCAGCGCATTCAGCCATCGGGGTGCCCCATTGGACCCGCACCAACGGTCACCCTGGCGAAAGGTCACTCTTACGTGTAGCCGAGATCTCTCGCCCCTCCCTACCAGGAAGCCAGCCTTCAGCACGGCTGGGCGGGCGATGTCGCGGAACATCTCTTCGTCCTGGCGGGCGCAACGGGAGGCCTCGGCTCGGCCGTCACCGTCGCCGTCGCCGCCGTCGCCATCGCAGACGTCGTCTTCGTCATCTTCGTCGTCGTCGTCGTCAGAGTCAGAGTCGTCGTCGTCGTCGTCGTCGTCGTCGTCGTCGTCGTCGTCGTCGTCGTCGTCGTCGTCGTCGTCGTCAGTGTCAGAGTCCTCGTCGTCGTCAGAGTTGTCGTCGTCGTCGTCAGAGTCGTCGCCGTCGTCGCCGTTATCGTCGTCGTCGTCGTCGTCAGCGTCAGCGCCGTCGTCGTCGTCGTCGTGGTCGTTGTCGTCGTCGCCGGTCGTTGAGTCGTTGGTGTCGTCGTCCGCCCTAGTCGTCTTCCCTGCCCGCTCTTCCTCGCCCCTTCCCATCCTCGCGCCCTGCTCCCCAGCCGCTGGTCGTCAGGTGTGTCTCCACTCGGCGGATGCGCAATCGACGATCCAGCGCCAGCCCCCTTGCACTCCTAAGTGATGGCGGTCGCATCTCGGAGAAGCTTCTCTCGAAGGCTTGGCAGGGGGGGGGCACGAACCAAGGTTCTTGGCCGGGCCGCCCATGTACAACTTAACCACGAGCTTCTCATGAACTGGCGAACGGCTTCTGGTCTTTTCCTTTTTCGACGGCTCTGTTTCCGAGTGTGGTGAGAAGCCACCTGCGGCCTTCAAAATCCAAAATTGCCCACTCAGGTCCGTGACGGCCCCGAGAAGACCCCGAGCTGGCCAAGGACCCCCCAGAGGGGATCAAACTGCTCACGAGGGCCCCCAGACGGCCCAGTAGTGCCCAACGACGGCACCAAGGCGCTCCAGGCAGCCAAGAGAGCCCCCCCGAGACGGCCCGTCCACGAAAGCCGAAGGCGGCCAAAGAGTGTCCCCAAGGTACCCTTAACACTGCACCACGGCCAAAGGCAGAGCCAAGATGGCCCAAGAAGACCCGAAGAGAGCACCTCACGAAGTGGAGACGAGAGGTGTCACATGTGACGGCCGTCTCGGCGGTATTCGAAGTGCCACACAGGGTGCCTCGCTGGTACAATGGCTGCACTTCCACAAACCACTTGAATACCACTTGGAACGTGCAAGCGAGCAGAGGTGAACACGATCACGGAGGGAGTCTCCATCGCAATATTTGACAATGTTCGTCAGCTGTGTTGTTTGGTGTATTGGTGTGTTCTGGTGTGTTCTCTCTCTCTCTCTCTCTCTCTCTTTCTGTCTCTCTCTCTCTATATATATATATATCACACTTGTTAAGCACCTGCATAAGACATGCAAACGAGACCTCGAGTCTCCTCGTGCCTGAAAGAGCTGCCCTCCAGGTTCGAGCGCGATGGGCATACACGGCCATCCAGGAAGCCCCTCCAATCAAGCCTTCCCTTCCCCCGTTCCTCCGCAAAGACGACGTGCAAATTGTCCAGGTCCACCATCGCGCGGAGGAGGCCTCCAGGACAGGGGGAGAACACGGAGAGGGCGCACATTGCTTGTCTCATGCATGCTGCCCGATTCCGCGGCTCAATATTCGCTTTGCACATCTTAGCCGTACGGTTGTGCCTGGTTTTTTTGCTACGCCATGCGCTCGCCCACGTGCCTCAATTAGCGAGACTCTTCAGCCAAGGACAGTCAAGCACTCCCCACGCGCGAGCCGAGATTGCTCGGCTGCCCACATTTTACTCGTACGGTTGTGCCTTGATTTGTGGTTGCTCCCTTCCCTTGCTCGCCTGCTTCAAGTGGCGGAATTGCCAAAGCAGGGGAAGTCCAGCACTCCCCGCGCACGACCAGAGACTGCTCGGCTGCCCTTGCCGGTGAGAAGCCCTGGCGTCCTGCTCCACCCCCAAGGCACCCGCCACCGAGCCCACTACTGGGATGACCGTGGGAGTTTCTAAATGGATGGGGGCGTACAAGTGGATGCTGAGGTGGGCTGCATATGGCCCAAGCTGGCTTATAAGTGGGGAACAATTTCCCCGAGTGGCTTAGGGGGGTTAGATAACTCCGCTAAGTGGGCGGAGCCTGCTTAGGCCGGGTCATTACCCCCCAAGCTACTTGGGGCATTTGTAGCCCACTCACAAGCCAGGTTGGGCAAGATATAATCTACCTTGGTATCCACTTGTAACCCCCGTATCCACTTAGAAACCCCCACGGTCATCCCAGTACCTGTTTCGTTCGCTCTGCCCCTTGCGGAATCACAGTTGGGGAAGCAAAAACAGATGTACACGTATGCACATACGTTGTCAGCCTGCCCAGTGTCTGGTGATGCCCCCCGTCGCATCGAGCCTGGCATGCGCCTACGCTTCTGGGTGTATCCCGTGCCCCCCTGGCATGCAACACGGGCAGAATCATAAAACATCGCACCAGACACGAAACCTTTGCTAAGCCACCCAGTGCACTCCTCCTCTCGGCTACACGTAAGACCCTAGACAAGAGCAACCTCTGGTGCGCGATTTACTTAAAGGGGGGACGCGGGGTGGCCAAACACTGGCGCGCAAGCCTCCGCTCCCGCTTCGGGATCGGCGATCGGAGGACCCCGTTGGGCCCGCACCAAAAGGTCACGCCAGCGAAAGATCAGGAGGAGGAGGGGGAGGAACGTCTAGTTGACCCTCCCCCCCCCAAGCCCTCTCGGGGGCGCGCAAACATGGATTGACGATCCATGGATTTGGCGCGGGGTCGCCAAATCCACGGATCGGGGGAGGTCACCTCCCCAAAGTGCGGCCCGTGCCGCCCCGCTCGGCGGCGGAATCCCGCGATGTCCCATGGAATCCACGAAGCCCGTCGCTAATACACGCCCCCCTTAATCCATGTTTGCGATCGCCGGATCCCAGCCCTCGCCCGGCCGCCTGCCCCCCAGCCCCAGAAAGCTCCCCCCCCTCACCCCCTCCCCCCTCGCAGCGACAGCGCGGTGGCGGAGGCGCGCGGCAGCCCAGGTCAAGATCGGGCCTCTGCCTCCTCGGCTCCCGCGCCCACCCAGTTGGCGAGATGCCGAGCGGCGGTCCGACAGCGTTGGACACCTCGGAGTCTCGCTCCGTGGTCGTCCTTGTCGCCCTCGTCCTCCTCGTCCTTCTCATCACCCTCGTCCTCCTCTGCAGCCCCTCGTCCTCCCCGCCCTCCTCGTCCTCTCAGCTCTCAGGCCCCCCCGTCGCACGCCCAGCCTGCGAGGCCACGCCAAGAGGCGACCGTGGCCCAATAGAGGCAGTGGCGCTGTTGCAGCAGGCCTGCGCCGCCTTCAAGTCGGGCATGCCCTTCTACAGAAAAACATACTCAGAAATACTCAACACAGAACCGGGTGACGACTGTTCGATCATGCTTGGCTCTGTTTGAACATGGTTTGACCATGGTTTGGCCATGTTGTTGCCCCCTTCTCCAGAACCTGCCTGTAGACAGACACACCCGACCTATCGACACCCGCCTCCCCGCCCGCGCGCACGAGAGCAGGGTGGCCCCATCTGGCATGGCCCCCTGGCCTCCGGCGGCGCGGTGGCGCGCCGGCGTGCCGCAGTGCTGACCAGACTGCCGCACGCGCAAGCCTGTGTGGAGGAGGGCGAGGGACGGGCGAGGCGGCGAACGCGCTCCACGTATCGGAAGGGGGGCTCCCGTCGAGGAGGAGGAGGAGGAGGAGGAGGAGGAGGAGGAGGAGGAGGAGGAGGACCCCCATCCGACACCCCGCATCTCTCTCTCTCTCTCTCTCTCTCTATATATAGGGGCGATTTCGGACACCCTGAACCCAAGCACGTGTTCATCTCTGGGCGCAATTTTGACTTCCGCCGGCGGAGGCGGCCTCTTCCTGCTTCCGCCGACCTTCCGCCGCCCTTCCGCGGCCTTCCGCCGCGGAAGAGATGGCAACTCCTTCGGTCCTCGAAGGCAAGGCCATGTTTGGAACGCCTCATGTAGCCTGTGCAGAAACGAGAAATGTGGTGGTTGCATCGATCCGGGTGCCAATTCAATTGTCAGCTCATGGCGTATGACGGCGAACGTCGCACACCGATGGGTTCCACGAGCGCTCGTGACGTTCCAAGGAGGGCACGATTCACAACATGGAGCCCCAGCCTAAGCAGAGCTCTGACCACGCCGCTCACCACGCAGACAAAGGCACAAGATCTGAACCTCATCTGCGAGGCTGGTCGTCCTGTGACAACCCCCAGATGGCCCGAAAGAGGTCCCCGAAACTTAGACATGGTGTGAACTTTGCAAGATCCCACTGCCGTGGCCCACCATCGTGGTGCTGGAAGGAGCTCCGTACAGCGCGGTACGCTGGCCGCCCACAGGAGCCCGCTCCTTGCGTGGAGCCCCGCTCGATCTCGCAATCAGCGCTTCCACGCGCGAGAACGCTCCGTCCACGCGTGCGCAACGAGCCGCACCTGCGGCGCGAGCCGAGCACTCGTTCCGCTGGGGCCCGTCCCGCGCCCGCCGAACTGGGGCCGGCTCGGTGCCTCCCGCTCCGCCGGGCCGCTGGGCAGCCGGAGCTGCCGCCTGTCGTGAGCTCCCTGGGAATGCCACCTGGGCGACGGTGCGCCCGCGGCCCTGGCTGAGGTCAGCCGCTGGACCAAACCTGCGGAACGACAGCAGCGAGGGTCCTGCCCTTGGGCGCTCGTGCCGGGGGCCTTCCTGGAAGCCGCTCGCCCCCCTCGTGCGTCGGTGCCGCGTGGGACGTCCGTCGACGCGAGCTGAACTTGAGAGTCGAGCTGGAGCCGAGCTTGAGTCGAGCTTGAGTCGAACTTGAATCGAGCTCGAGTCGAACCAGGGTCGAACTAGAGCCGACCAAATCCGCTAGGTGGTCCCCAGGAAGGTCCCCTAAATCAGCATCTGGCATCTAGAACCAGGACAACTCGCACAACTGCGAAGCCCACTGCAGAACGACAACGACGATGGGGGGACTGGCACAGGGGCGGACGCAACGACCAGAAGCTGCACCTTCCTGGGTGGAGTGGGGCTATCAGACCCCCATCGGCGATCAATGGGCGATTGGGGACCGATACCTTCCCCCCGATGCCTATCCCCCCTATCGCTGCCCCTGACTTTCGGTCGGGCATGTCCTCCTACAGGCGGATTTTGGAAGAAAAACCAAAAATAAGAAAAGCGCTCAGCAATCATCCAAAATAGTAAAAACAATCGTCCCCGGACTATTTTTCGAGTAGTGGATCTACTACAGAGTTGATGTACCCCACAAAATGCGTGGAACGATCTACGAGCATTCGATGCATCTTTCGTGCACTCGACGGGAAAACCACTTTGGGGGCAGACCGCTTCTGTAGTCGATCCCCGGCTCGAACTGTTTGGGGGGCGAAAAGATACGGATACGTGTTGTCCCCGGATCTCTCTTGGGGTGCGTTCTGACCAGAATTTCGAGGCGAATCCAGCGGTGACAACGAGGATTCCCCAGGAGGACCAGGAAAGGCCGAAAACGAAAGGGGGACAACACGTATCCGTATCTTCTTCTCCCCCGAACGGTTTGACTCCTGCCAGAGGGGCATGCCCGACTCGGCCCTGCCTGCTAAGTGGCCCACGGCGCGCGCCCGCCGAGAGCCGATGGGGCCGGCGCGGTGCCTCCCGCGGCGCGGCTCGGTGCCGCCGGCCCTCACGGGCGGCCACCCGCGCGCGGGCGTGGCGGGGACGGAGGGAGCGACCGCCCGGGCACTGCTTTAGGCCTAGCACGACATCCTCGCAGAACCCCAGAGCGCTCGAAGAACAAAGACCATGCTCCAAGAGCGAACATGCTCTCACAGCAAGGAGCAGCGTTCTGAGAGCAGGGGCCCGAGGTGTTGCAACAGGACAGTATTGGCCCAAAGAGTTCTAAGAGCAAAGAGCATGTCGTGCAGACCACAATCAGGGGCGCGCAAACATGGATTAGCGATCCATGGATTTGGCGCGCGGTCGCCAAATCCATGGATCGGGGGAAGTGCCCTGCCCAAAGCGCGGTCGGTGCCGCCTCGCTCGACGGCGGAAATCCGCGATTACCCTTTGAAACGGGACCCGTCGCTAATCCACGCCCCCTTGATCCATGCTTGCGATCGCCTGACACAACAGGCTCTTTGAGAACATGCTGGGGTTAGGTCGGGCCTGTCCCCGGACAGGCGGATTTTGGTTGAATAATGCAAGCAACTCCGGAAATGCACCCAAATAACCTCATGCCCGTGAGAATAAACACTAGGGGATAACAAAGTTCGGGGTTCAGGGAGAGATAATAAAAGTAGCCCAGCAGACCTCAGCATAATCTCGAAGTAAGAGATGATCAAGAAATGATAGGAGGAGGAGAAGGAGGAAAAGAAGAAACAATCTCGAGGTTCAAATCTACTAGATTTTATTTACAAGCGCTTTATGACAATTGTTTTTTTGTAAGTGCTCGTGTAGGGTAGCTCATGTGCCTCAATTTCCATGGATAATCAACCCCAGAGATAAAAAAGTTCAGGCGAGCGTGGGGACAGAGAGAAATATAAAAGAAGAAGAATACAGTAGAAGAATAATAAGAAAGAAGAAGAAGAGGAGAATAAGAAGAGGACGAAGAAAGGAAAAATCCAAAGTTCCAAATCTATCAATTTTAATTTACAAACGCTTTATGAAGCTCATGTGCTGCATTTTCCATGGATAATCAACCCCAGGGATAAAAAAGTTCAGGCGAGCGTGAGAACATATAGAAATATAAAAGAAGAAGAGGAAAGTAGAATAATAATAAGAAGAGAAGAAGAAGAGAAGAATAATAAGATCGCTTGATGTTGCTATCTCAACATCGCTTGATGTTGCTATCTCAACATAGCGTTCCGAGGTGATAATGAAGTTCGGCCTCAGCGCTCGCCGCCCAATTTGAATTTTGTATAGGGCGACGATAATCAACTCTAACCACTGAAGGGGGGGGGGGCCCCTTTATTATCATCGGCATGCGGTTATACAAACATTGTTTGAAACATCGTCCCCTGGTTATTTTGTTGACTATGTTTGCATACTCCTCCTGTAGAGGGACATGCCCGACTTCATGCTGGGGTGGGCCCGTAGGCAGGCCAGGGCGCTTCGCCGCCGCTCGAGGGGGGAGGGGCGCGGCAGGAGGGGCCCCCAGCCTGGCGGCCGCCAGCTGCCTGGAGCGAGGGGCCGGCGGCGGCGAGGGAGGATTCGGGTGACCCAGAATGAAGGGGCCCTGGGACACACAAAGAAATAAACACAATAATAACAGGGTTCCCCATATTTTCAAGTATGTTCTGGGTTTTTGTCTTCCCTCCCCAGCTCCCATATTTTCCCCTATATTCATTTTGGAAATCGACGATTCATTGTGTCTGTGTGTTTTTCCTTCCTGACAAAAGGGGGTCCAGTTGAAAAGGGGTGGTGCCATAGATTTTGGGCCATTGCATTGCAAACGTACTGCGCCGGACAATTGCATTGCAGTAGCAAGTAGTGTACTGCGCGCGAAGATCCGGCAATACATGTGCGCCCCGGAATGGACTGCACGCCCCAGATGTACTGCAACACCACAAATCTATTGCACCAAATCTACTGCGCCACCCCCTTTCAGCTGGACCCCCTTTTTGGGTCAACCCGGAGAGGAGCAGGAGTCGCAGTGCGTCGGGCCTGTCCCCCTACAGGAGGACTTGTGGACGGAAAATAAAAGATAGTTAACAAATACTCCAAAAGGGTCAAAGAGTGCTCAACAAATCGTCCCCATATTATTTTTGACTATTTCTGAATATTCCTCCTCCTCCTCCTGTAGAGTGACAGGCCCGATTGAATAGTACCCCCGCGCTGAAGAAATTGCAGTGGGCATTTTCTGTATACCAGCACGTGTTATCCGAATTGCGTCGCCTCCCCCCCCCCCTCCTCCTCCCCCCCTTCAGATAGAAGCGCGTTTGACGGACTGCGTCGCAGACGCGTGGCGTAGTTTCAGCCGCCGTCTACCTTGCCTATGAGCCGCTTGGGCGCCTGGCTTGACAGACTGACTGACTGACGGGCGTTTTTGCTTGAATTGGGGGCTGGGGACCCTCACAGATCGAACAGGCTCGAAAGATGATGCTGAACGATGGGGTCTGGGGTTCGGGTCGTGACGTTCTGCGGAGCAGGAGTCGCAGTACCCACTGAGATCCTGGCGCTGCAGAAATTGCAGTGGGCATTTTCTGTATACCAGCACGTGTTATCCGAATTGCGTCGCCCCCCCCCTCCTCCTCCCCTTCAGGTAGCAGCACGTTTGGCGGACTGCGTCGCAAACGCGTCTGGGTTAGTTTCAGCCGTCTACCTTGCCTATGAGCCGCTTGGGCGCCTGGCTTGACTGACTGACTGACTGACGGGCGTGTTTGCTTGAATTGGGGGCTCGGGACCCTCACAGATCGAACGGGCTCGAAAAATGGCGCAGGAAGATGGGGTCTGGGGTTCGGGTCGTGATGTTCTGCGATGTTGTATTTTGTTTTGCAACGTCGGATCTCAGGGTACCTTGGGAGAACACGTCGGACCCTGGCACGCTGCGCAGCCAGGTGGACGATCGGCGACAAGGAGTAGAGCACGGGCTGCACTGCATGCTGACGCTGTCGCATCGGCCGTCGGCGAGGCAGCAGACTTCATCTTGTGGCGAGGGAGGAGGCGGAGAAGCAGGAAGAAGAGGAGGAGCAGGAGGAAGAGGATGCAGAGAAGGAGGTGAAAGAGGAGGAGGATGAGAAGGGGAGGGGAAAGAGCATCGGGAAAGACGGGCGGGAGGATGAGCAGCAGCAGGAGGGCAGAGAAGGGCGGACAGGTGAGCCGCGCGCGCGCGTCCGCCGAGGCGAGGCCGGCGGTGCTCTCGTCTCGAGGCTCCGGCGTGAAGTGGGGTGGGCCACATACTTCGTCGTGGCGTAGGAGGCAGCTGCTGGGAGGTCTTCGTCGGAGGGACTGGGATCATGAGGCCCCACTGGGCGGCTCTTACGCCGGATCGGGCCGCGGACGAAGCGGGACTCGGCCGGATGCAGCTGGATGAAGCCGGAGTTCGGGCCAGGAGGGCCAGAAGCTGACCTCCCAGAAGCTGCACATCCGCACGCGGAGTGGGCCGCCCCCGGCGAGTGCGAGGTGGGGCTTTGTCCACATCCACCGCGTGGGAACCGACGCCCTGGTGCCCCAGCGGGCGGCGGATGTATATATGTATATATATATACACATATATGTATGTATACATGTGTTGCCCCCTGGGGGCCCAAAGACATAGCCGTAGCCACCACCCGTCGAGATCTCCGGAATCCATCCTCCAGGCGGTGGTTGTGTAGAACTCCCCGCCTCACAGCGATCTCTCGGCCCTACGGTAGGTTCGTACGGCGTGGGCGCGCGCAAAGGCGTCGATCCTTCGACCTTGAATCGGTCGCGGCCCCGAGCGTTCAAGGTTGAATTCCATCGGGTCCTGGGCGTCGCCGTGCCCCTCAGTGCTTCCGCGTCGTTCTATCATGCGGAGTTCAACCTCGAACGCCTTCGCCGGCGCCGCGGGCGCGCCATCGCCGCGCGAGCCTGCCGTATTCACCCAGAGGCACTTCTGCGGACGCCGTCGCCTGGCCCGGGGGACGAGCGGCGGCTTCCTGGGGCCGGCTCGGCGTGTGCCCTTGACCGTTGCAGAACTGTTCAAAGCTCTGCGAGGGCCGTGGTGGTTCCCGGCAGCTGCGCCCCGTCGATGGCGCTCCCGGTGTGTCAGAATCGTCCCCTATCGGCGGCAGGAGGCCCGCCCGAGTCATGGCCCAAACGCCGGGCTCGCACGGACGGAGTCGACGCGGGTCTGGGGAGCGAGGTGGCAACAGGTCTTCTGAGCATCGCTTGACCGATCCCTATCCCACGGGCGTGGCCTGGGCCCCACTGACCGATTTGTCCCCCGAGGTTGGGATATAGGCTGTTTCCTTGGAGCTTCGAGGGGCACATCCCCAACCAGGGTGGTGGGATGGTGGGGGTCTGGACGGGGATGCAGACAGGGGTAAACGACGCTGACCTGCGTGGGCACGGGTGCGGCTATCGAGCTGGGTTCAAGAGCTGCCTCGCAGCAGTACGGAAACACGGCGCTAGATCAAGCCAGGTGAGCACGCCGGGCCAGACGGAGCCTGCGTGGCAACGAGAAGCTGCGAGGGCCGAGGACGAATTCAACCTTCCAGCTCCGAATTCTGGACCACATCCCAAGGATTGCCTACTCGCCCCTGATCGTGTCTTGACGGCCATCAGAGCCCGAACGAGCCCCCCCCACTAGAAGCCGCCGTCGTGACATTTCTTTCCCCGCGACCCCTGAAAATCTGGGTCTTGAGAATTCTTGGAAGCAGCCGAAAACTAGGCCGGAGTTGATGGGTTCGGAAGTTCGAGCCGTGCCGGTGATGCATCGGCGACGACGGGATGTAGAACATCAGGCACTGGATCGCGTCGCATCGCCGATGCATCGGCAATGTGGCGTGAGCCCCCGACCCCACCTACTCCAGCCACCTCCTCCTCCATGTTTATTCCCACTACCCTTCTCCGCATTCTCCTCCTCCCTCTCCTCCTCCTTCTTCTCGCGCCTTCTCCTCCTCCTGCTCCTCATCCTCCCTGCTCCTCCTCCTCCTCCTCCTCATCATCATCATCACCACCACGATGATCATCATCATCATCATCATCATCATCATCATCATCATCATCATCATCATCATCATCGTCGTCATCATCATCATCATCATCATCAGCATCAGCATCATCATCATCATCAGCATCATCATCATCAGCGTCATCTTCATCGTCATCACAACCACCATTATCATCATCATCATCAGCATCATCATCATCAGCATGAGCATCATCATCATCATCATCATCATCATCATCATCATCATCATCATCATCATCATCATCATCATCATCATCATCATCATCTTCATCTTCATCTTCATCAGCATCATCTTCATCGTCGTCATCGGCATCGCCATCGCCATCGAAATCGCCATCGCCATCGCCATCGCCATCGCCATCGCCATCGCCATCGTCATCGTCATCATCATCATCATCGTCATCGTCGTCATCATCATCATCATCATCATCATCATCATCATCATCCTCATCCTCATCTCTCATCCTCATCCTCATCCTCATCCTCCTCATCCTCCATCCTCATCTCATCCTCATCCTCATCCTCATCCTCATCCTCATCCTCATCCTCATCCTCATCCTCATCCTCATCCTCATCCTCATCTCATCCTCATCCCTCATCCTCATCCTCATCCATCCTCATCCTCATCCTCATCCTCATCATCACCTCATCCTCATCCTCATCTCATCCTCATCCTCATCAGCATCAGCATCAGCATCAGCATCAGCATCATCATCATCATCATCATCATCATCATCATCATCATCATCATCATCATCAGCATCATCATCATCATCATCCTCTCTCCCCTTCCTCTCGCGCCCGCCTCGCTGCTGCCTGGACTGCTGCAGCCCGACTGCCCTCTGCACATCTCCGTGGGGGCAGCCCGGACACTCGCCGAGCGCAGGGCGGTGCGCGCGACGCGGGCCGCTGGACCGGGCACGCGCGCGCGACTGGCGTTAGGTCGGGCATTTCCCCTACAGGCGGATTTTCGAGAAATTAAAAGTACTCCGAAAAATACATCAAGGTTCAGTCAACAAAATTGTCCCAAGACTATCTACTATTTGTAAATGTTCCTCCTGTAGAAGGACAGGCCCGACTTGAGGCTGGCGGTGTGCGCCCCCGGCCCAACCGCCATCGCAGAGCCGCGCCGCCAGCCCGGGCGAGTCAGAACTCGAAGAGGTCGCCGTCCTCCTGGGCCGCTTGACGCAGATCTCTGGCGACCCGAGACCGCCGCGCTTGACGAGCGACGCTCGGAGACTGGTCTCGGGCGAGACGGCGTAGCAACCTCGCGCGATGGCTTGTGCGGGCCGTCAGCGCGGCAAGCCACAATGGAGACGACGGCGCCTGCGGGCGACCCTACGCGGGCAACCTGCGCGCAGATGTCGGTGAAGACGGACCCGGGTCGAAAAGCGGGCCCTTGGCACGGGGGCCGAGAGTTCCGGGGGCCAGCGACTGGAAAACATCGAGTCGTCGGAGGGAGGAGGGGAGGAGGAGGAAGGAGGGAGGAGGAGGGAGGTCTAGAGACTGATCACGGCCGCCAATACGCGTGCTCCACGGCGCAATCTCAAAGCTTGCGCTGTAATTGCAGCGCGCATTCGCCCAATCCTGACGCTGCGACATCATGGCCGCTCTGTCGTAACAAAAACTGTTGCCCTGCTCCCCACTAAACAATCCGCCCTTTTCCTCCCCATTCTGAGAATGTTCTGCCTCGAAAACTCCGCATCCATGTCCATGCCATATCTCAACAGCGCCACTTTCTCCCGAACCAGAGGCCAAGCCAAATTCCGTCTGAAAGCGACGCTTCTGGAGTTCGCAAAGTACGATCGGCTGGGGGGGGGAGGACCTGACTCCCCGTTGCCCCTGATGGACAAGCACAGACCCGCCCCCACTCGTACACCGCCGAAAGCCGCAATATTTCCCTGCGCGCTCCAATCCTATTCCAAGCTGTTTATGCACGCTCCTTCGATGCACATAACTGCACACGGAAATGTACGCTACATGATGCCTGCAGAAATGTATATACAGGTTCGTGTGCACGTATGTAACTTAGGTGCATGCATGTGTGCTGCATGCGCTCTGCAAACCGTCGTGCTCGCTTTACGGGCGCTCATGTTCTGGCGCTGACCCCTGAGCCCTTGGGGTAACGCCTCGGCTGGAAAATCGGTCGTGCTCCTTACCATCCTCATGCCCTTGGAACTTCCCCCGGGGACACCTCCTGGGCGAACCTGGGCCGCGGGCACCCGCGCTTTCCGCAGCTTGCCTCCCTCCCCCTCCGCCTGCTGGTCCTCCGGTGTGCGCGGATCGGCCTGCCTCGACCGAGTTGGCCCCCGACGGGCCCCCTGCGCACAGTGCCCCCAGCAGACCTCAGAGAAGCCTCCGAGATGTGTCCGGGAGAAATTGTGTGGTCAACTTCAACGTGGAACTCCCAGGGATTAGTACGGTGCGGGGGCGGGTGCGCGGAGGGGTGAACAAGTGGGTGCGCGAACGAAGCGCGCAACGATCGCCTAAAACTAAACCATTGCATGTTTGTTAGATGTTCACCCGCATGTGTTCGACCTCCGCAGTTCCTGTTTCCCGATATTCTGTCTGCGGACGAGGCGGAAGAGGAACAAGGAACGACGAGGCGGAAGAGGAAAGAGGAACGAGGATGTGGAACATGGCTGCGAACCCGAAGGCACCCTTTACGACCCGCGCCGGCTCCGGCGCGGCACCGAAGCGGCCCGCCCTCTCAAACATCCGCTGCCACTCTGCTGCGCTGCTCTTCTGTCGGCGCTTTTCCCGCGGTCCTCATCTTTTGGGGGCGCTGCCGCTCCAAGCTTTGGCGATCCCTCTCGCGCCAAAGGATCCGCATCCCGTCTTGCACCCTGAAGTCGGCGGCGAGCTTGGTGGGAAGTGAAGGAGGTCGGGCCTTCTCAGAGGGCTCGGACGTCCCACGGCCTGGTGAGACATGTCCTGAGCCTTCCTCGAAGACACAGAGAGCTCCTCGGAAGCCCTGAAGGCTTCGGAGCAGCCGCGCCGCCTTCTGAGAAGGCCTTCTCCTACCTGAACCCCTGGGAATAATAAAGTTCGGGGTCTGGGGGGATAATAAACGATTTTCCGTGCGGAGGATGATGGTGATGATGATGATGATGATGATGATGATGATGATGATGATTATGATGATGATGATGATGATGATGATGATGATGACGATGACGATGACGATGACGATGGCGATGACGATGATGATGATGATGATGATGATGATGATGATGATGATGATGATGATGATGATGATGGTGGTGGTGGTGGTGATGGTGGTGGTGGTGAGGCCTCCAGCGAAAGCTGACATGGTGAACCCTCCATTGCCATGCTCAACGTCTCTGATGATGTTACTAGCCAACATAAGAGGATAACACTTTCGATTCGCAACTTCTCCCCGCGATAATCAAGTTCGGCCTCGCCGCCCCTCTCCACAGCCAAATCTGCCTCACGTGGGGAAAATAACCACTCAGGGGTTAAGGGGGGGTATACTCTACTATCCGGGGTTAGGGGTTATCATTCCCCCCATCTCTCGCCGCCGATGAAAGACGGCGAGTCTGCCCACGAAGGCGCTCAGCACTGCTCTGCGCCCGAAGGCGCGGCAGAGACGAGGCGCACGTGCAGCCGAGAGGCCCCAAGGCACGCACGGGAGCGGCCCAGACTGCGGTGACGGCACTGTCTAAGGAACCATTGGATCAG